>JAIFZK010000057.1:0-18345 GCA_027481765.1 Tenualosa thibaudeaui | reverse complement strand
TGTATGATTTAAGGCAGAAAAATTGTTGAGGAATTGGGTTCATCATGTTCAGTATGCATACAGTACCAAATGTTACCTCATGCTGTTTCTAAAAATGTATGATTTAAGGCACTATGTCAGAACAGTTGGGTGGGGACCTGCAACGAAAAATTGAGGATATTGGGTTCATAGAATGTTGGAACGTGGCTATGCATACATTAAACCACATGTTCTCCTCATGCTGTTTCTAAAAATGTATGATTTAAGGCAGATTGTTGGAAATCACTCAGTATCACAGTAGAAAATACCTCAGTGTGGTTCACTCGTCAATAGTTTCAGTGGGGACCTGCAACGAAAAATTGAGGATATTGGGTTCATAGAATGTTGGAACGTGGCTATGCATACATTAAACCACATGTTCTCCTCATGCTGTTTCTAAAAATGTATGATTTAAGGCAGATTGTTGGAAATCAGTCAGTATCACAGTAGAAAATACCTCAGTGTGGTTCACTCGTCCAAAGTTTCAGTGGGGACCTGCAACGAAAAATTGAGGATATTGGGTTCATAGAATGTTGGAACGTGGCTATGCATACATTAAACCACATGTTCTCCTCATGCTGTTTCTAAAAATGTATGATTTAAGGCAGATTGTTGGAAATCAGTCAGTATCACAGAGGAAAATAGATCATTGTGGTTCACTCGTCCAAAGTTTCAGTGGGGACCTGCAACTAAAAATTGAGGATATTGGGTTCATAGAATGTTGGAACGTGGCTATGCATACATTAAACCACATGTTCTCCTCATGCTGTTTCTAAAAATGTATGATTTAAGGCAGATTGTTGGAAATCAGTCACTATCACAGTAGAAACTACCTCATTGTGGTTCACTCGTGCCCAAAGTTTCAGTGGGGACCTGCAACGAAAAATTGAGGATATTGGGTTCATAGAATGTTGGAACGTGGCTATGCATACATTAAACCACATGTTCTCCTCATGCTGTTTCTAAAAATGTATGATTTAAGGCAGATTGTTGGAAATCAGTCAGTATCACAGTAGAAAATACCTCAGTGTGGTTCACTCGTCCAAAGTTTCAGTGGGGACCTGCAACATAAAAATTGATGATATTGGGTTCATTTAATGCAACATTGTTCTAAAAATGTATGCATTCAATCACATGGAAATCACTCAGTATCATTGGCAATCGTCTCAGTTCAGAACAGTGGGAACCTGCAGTAAAAAATTGAGGATATTGGGTTCATAGAATGTTGGAACGTGGCTATGCATACATTAAACCACATGTTCTCCTCATGCTGTTTCTAAAAATGTATGATTTAAGGCAGATTGTTGGAAATCAGTCACTATCAGAGTACAACATACCTCAGTGTGGTTCACTCGTGAAAAGTTTCTGTGGGTACCTGCAACGAAAAATTGAGGATATTGGGTTCATAGAATGTTGGAACGTGGCTATGCATACATTAAACCACATGTTCTCCTCATGCTGTTTCTAAAAATGTATGATTTAAGGCAGATTGTTGGAAATCAGTCAGTATCACAGTAGAAAATACCTCATTGTGGTTCACTCGTCCAAAGTTTCAGTGGGGACCTGCAACGAAAAATTGAGGATATTGGGTTCATAGAATGTTGGAACGTGGCTATGCATACATTAAACCACATGTTCTCCTCATGCTGTTTCTAAAAATGTATGATTTAAGGCAGATTGTTGGAAATCAGTCAGTATCACAGTAAAAATACCTCAGTGTGGTTCACTTGTCCAAAGTTTCAGTGGGGACCTGCAACGAAAAATTGAGGATATTGGGTTCATAGAATGTTGGAACGTGGCTATGCATACATTAAACCACATGTTCTCCTCATGCTGTTTCTAAAAATGTATGATTTAAGGCAGATTGTTGGAAATCAGTCAGTATCACAGTACAAAATACCTCAGTGTGGTACACTTGTCAAAGTTTCAGTGGGGACCTGCAACGAAAAATTGAGGATATTGGGTTCATAGAATGTTGAACGTGGCTATGCATACATTAAACCACATGTTCTCCTCATGCTGTTTCTAAAAATGTATGATTTAAGGCAGATTGTTGGAAATCAGTCAGTATCACAGTAGAAAATACCTCAGTGTGGTTCACTCGTCCAAAGTTTCAGTGGGGACCTGCAACGAAAAATTGAGGATATTGGGTTCATAGAATGTTGAACCGCATGTTCTCCTCATGCTGTTTCTAAAAATGTATGATTTAAGGCAGATTGTTGGAAATCACTCAGTATCACAGTAGAAAATACCTCATTGTGGTTCACTCGTCCAAAGTTTCAGTGGGGACCTGCAACGAAAAATTGAGGATATTGGGTTCATAGAATGTTTGAACGTGGCTATGCATACATTAAACCACATGTTCTCCTCATGCTGTTTCTAAAAATGTATGATTTAAGGCAGATTGTTGGAAATCACTCAGTATCACAGTAGAAAACACCTCATTGTGGTTCACTCGTCCAAAGTTTCAGTGGGGACCTGCAACAAAAAATTGAGGATATTGGGTTCATAGAATGTTGGAACGTGGCTATGCATACATTAAACCACATGTTCTCCTCATGCTGTTTCTAAAAATGTATGATTTAAGGCAGATTGTTGGAAATCAGTCAGTATCACAGTAAAATAGCCTCAGTGTGGTTCACTCGTCCAAAGTTTCAGTGGGGACCTGCAACGAAAAATTGAGGATATTGGGTTCATAGAATGTTGGAACGTGGCTATGCATACATTAAACCACATGTTCTCCTCATGCTGTTTCTAAAAATGTATGATTTAAGGCAGATTGTTGGAAATCACTCAGTATCACAGTAGAAAATACCTCAGTGTGGTTCACTCGTCCAAAGTTTCAGTGGGGACCTGCAACGAAAAATTGAGGATATTGGGTTCATAGAATGTTGGAACGTGGCTATGCATACATTAAACCACATGTTCTCCTCATGCTGTTTCTAAAAATGTATGATTTAAGGCAGATTGTTGGAAATCAGTCACTATCACAGATGAAAATACCTCAGTGTGGTTCACTCGTTGAAAGTTTCAGTGGGGACCTGCAACGAAAAATTGAGGATATTGGGTTCATAGAATGTTGGAACGTGGCTATGCATACATTAAACCACATGTTCTCCTCATGCTGTTTCTAAAAATGTATGATTTAAGGCAGATTGTTGGAAATCAGTCTGTATCACAGTAGAAAATACCTCAGTGTGGTTCACTTGTCCAAAGTTTCAGTGGGGACCTGCAACGAAAAATTGAGGATATTGGGTTCATAGAATGTTGGAACGTGGCTATGCATACATTAAACCACATGTTCTCCTCATGCTGTTTCTAAAAATGTATGATTTAAGGCAGATTGTTGGAAATCAGTCAGTATTACAGTACAAAATACCTCAGTGTGGTTCACTTGTGAACATTTTCTGTGGGTACCTGCAACGAAAAATTGAGGATATTGGGTTCATAGAATGTTGGAACGTGGCTATGCATACATTAAACCACATGTTCTCCTCATGCTGTTTCTAAAAATGTATGATTTAAGGCAGATTGTTGGAAATCAGTCACTATCACAGATGAAAATACCTCAGTGTGGTTCACTCGTCCAAAGTTTCAGTGGGGACCTGCAACGAAAAATTGAGGATATTGGGTTCATAGAATGTTGAACGTGGCTATGTATACATTAAACCACATGTTCTCCTCATGCTGTTTCTAAAAATGTATGATTTAAGGCAGGTTGTTGGAAATCAGTCAGTGACAGAGTAGAAAATACCTCAGTGTGGTTCTCTCGTCCAAAGTTTCAGGTGGGACCTGCAACGAAAAATTGAGGATATTGGGTTCATAGAATGTTGGAACGTGGCTATGCATACATTAAACCACATGTTCTCCTCATGCTGTTTCTAAAAATGTATGATTTAAGGCAGATTGTTGGAAATCAGTCAGTATCACAGTAGAAAATACCTCAGTGTGGTTCACTTGTCAAAGTTTCAGTGGGGACCTGCAACGAAAAATTGAGGATATTGGGTTCATAGAATGTTGGAACGTGGCTATGCATACATTAAACCACATGTTCTCCTCATGCTGTTTCTAAAAATGTATGATTTAAGGCAGATTGTTGGAAATCACTCAGTATCACAATAGAAAATACCTCAGTGTGGTTCACTCGTCCAAAGTTTCAGTGGGGACCTGCAACGAAAAATTGAGGATATTGGGTTCATAGAATGTTGGAACGTGGCTATGCATACATTAAACCACATGTTCTCCTCATGCTGTTTCTAAAAATGTATGATTTAAGGCAGATTGTTGGAAATCAGTCAGTATCACAGAAGAAAATACCGCAGTGTGGTTCACTTGTCCAAAGTTTCAGTGGGGACCTGCAACGAAAAATTGAGGATATTGGGTTCATAGATTGTTGTATCGTGGCTATGCATACATTAAACCACATGTTCTCCTCATGCTGTTTCTAAAAATGTATGATTTAAGGCAGATTGTTGGAAATCACTCAGTATCACAGTAGAAAATACCTCAGTGTGGTTCACTCGTCCAAAGTTTCAGTGGGGACCTGCAACGAAAAATTGAGTATATTGTGTTCATAGAATTATGGAATGAGGATATGAATACATTAAACCACATGTTCTCCTCATGCTGTTTCTAAAAATGTATGATTTAAGGCAGATTGTTGGAAATCAGTCAGTCTCACAGTAAAAAATACCTCAGTGTGGTTCACTCGTCAAAGTTTCAGTGGGGACCTGCAACTAAAAATTGAGGATATTGGGTTCATAGAATGTTGAACGTGGCTATGCATACATTAAACCACATGTTCTCCTCATGCTGTTTCTAAAAATGTATGATTTAAGGCAGATTGTTGGAAATCAGTCAGTATCACAGTAGAAAATACCTCAGTGTGGTTCACTCGTCAAAATTTTCAGTGGGGACCTGCAACGAAAAATTGAGGATATTGGGTTCATAGAATGTTGGAACGTGGCTATGCATACATTAAACCACATGTTCTCCTCATGCTGTTTCTAAAAATGTATGATTTAAGGCAGATTGTTGGAAATCACTCAGTATCACAGTAGAAAATACCTCATTGTGGTTCACTCGTCCAAAGTTTCAGTGGGGACCTGCAACGAAAAATTGAGGATATTGGGTTCATATAATTTTTGAACGTGGCTATGCATACATTAAACCACATGTTCTCCTCATGCTGTTTCTAAAAATGTATGATTTAAGGCAGATTGTTGGAAATCGGTCAGTATCACAGAAGAAAATACCTCATTGTGGTTCACTCGTCCAAAGTTTCAGTGGGGACCTGCAAAGAAAAATTGAGGATATTGGGTTCATAGAATGTTGGAACGTGGCTATGCATACATTAAACCACATGTTCTCCTCATGCTGTTTCTAAAAATGTATGATTTAAGGCAGATTGTTGGAAATCAGTCACTATCACAGATGAAAATACCTCAGTGTGGTTCACTCGTCCAAAGTTTCAGTGGGGACCTGCAACGAAAAATTGAGGATA
This sequence comes from Tenualosa thibaudeaui, assembly GCA_027481765.1. Lineage (NCBI taxonomy): Eukaryota > Metazoa > Chordata > Actinopteri > Clupeiformes > Clupeidae > Tenualosa > Tenualosa thibaudeaui. Next base: position 12,824 of record JAIFZK010000057.1, on the reverse strand, counting down.
TTGGGTTCATAGAATGTTGGAACGTGGCTATGCATACATTAAACCACATGTTCTCCTCATGCTGTTTCTAAAAATGTATGATTTAAGGCAGATTGTTGGAAATCAGTCACTATCACAGATGAAAATACCTCAGTGTGGTTCACTCGTCCAAAGTTTCAGTGGGGACCTGCAACGAAAAATTGAGGATATTGGGTTCATAGAATGTTGGAACGTGGCTATGCATACATTAAACCACATGTTCTCCTCATGCTGTTTCTAAAAATGTATGATTTAAGGCAGATTGTTGGAAATCAGTCAGTATTACAGTACAAAATACCTCAGTGTGGTTCACACTACCAAAGTTTCAGTGGGGGACCTGCAACGAAAAATTGAGGATATTGGGTTCATAGAATGTTGAACGTGGCTATGCATACATTAAACCACATGTTCTCCTCATGCTGTTTCTAAAAATGTATGATTTAAGGCAGATTGTTGGAAATCAGTCAGTATCACAGTAGAAAATACCTCAGTGTGGTTCACTCGTCAAAGTTTCAGTGGGGACCTGCAACGAAAAATTGAGGATATTGGGTTCATAGAATGTTGAACGTGGCTATGCATACATTAAACCACATGTTCTCCTCATGCTGTTTCTAAAAATGTATGATTTAAGGCAGATTGTTGGAAATCAGTCATTTTAAGAGTAAAAAATACCTCTGTGTGGTTCACTCGTCCAAAGTTTCAGTGGGGACCTGCAACGAAAAATTGAGGATATTGGGTTCATAGAATGTTGGAACGTGGCTATGCATACATTAAACCACATGTTCTCCCTCATGCTGTTTCTAAAAATGTATGATTTAAGGCAGATTGTTGGAAATCAGTCAGTATCACAGTAGAAAATACCTCAGTGTGGTTCACTCGTCCAAAGTTTCAGTGGGGACCTGCAACGAAAAATTGAGGATATTGGGTTCATAGAATGTTGGAACGTGGCTATGCATACATTAAACCACATGTTCTCCTCATGCTGTTTCTAAAATGTATGATTTAAGGCAGATTGTTGGAAATCAGTCAGTATCACAGTAGAAAATACCTCAGTGTGGTTCACTCGTCCAAAGTTTCAGTGGGGACCTGCAACGAAAAATTGAGGATATTGGGTTCATAGAATGTTGAACGTGGCTATGCATACATTAAACCACATGTTCTCCTCATGCTGTTTCTAAAAATGTATGATTTAAGGCAGATTGTTGGAAATCAGTCAGTATCACAGTAGAAAATACCTCAGTGTGGTTCACTGTCAAAGTTTCAGTGGGGACCCTGCAACGAAAAATTGAGGATATTGGGTTTCATAGAATGTTGAACGTGGCTATGCATACATTAAACCACATGTTCTCCTCATGCTGTTTCTAAAAATGTATGATTTAAGGCAGATTGTTGGAAATCAGTCAGTATCACAGTAGAAAATACCTCAGTGTGGTTCACTCGTCCCAAAGTTTCAGTGGGGACCTGCAACTAAAAATTGAGGATATTGGGTTCATAGAATGTTGGAACGTGGGCATGCATACATTAAACCACATGTTCTCCTCATGCTGTTTCTAAAAATGTATGATTTAAGGCAGATTGTTGGAAATCAGTCAGTATCACAGTAGAAAATACCTCAGTGTGGTTCACTCGTCCAAAGTTTCAGTGGGACCTGCAACGAAAAATTGAGGATATTGGGGTTCATAGAATGTTGGAACGTGGCTATGCATACATTAAACCACATGTTCTCCTCATGCTGTTTCTAAAAATGTATGATTTAAGGCAGATTGTTGGAAATCAGTCAGTATCACAGTAAAAATACCTCAGTGTGGTTCACTCGTCCAAAGTTTCAGTGGGGACCTGCAACGAAAAATTGAGGATATTGGGTTTCATAGAATGTTGAACGTGGCTATGCATACATTAAACCACATGTTCTCCCTCATGCTGTTTCTAAAAAATGTATGATTTAAGGCAGATTGTTGGAAATCACTCAGTATCACAGTAAAAATACCTCAGTGTGGTTCACTCGTGTCAAAGTTTCAGTGGGGACCTGCAACGAAAAATTGAGGATATTGGGTTCATAGAATGTTGAACGTGGCTATGCATACATTAAACCACATGTTCTCCTCATGCTGTTTCTAAAAATGTATGATTTAAGGCAGATTGTTGGAAATCAGTCAGTATCACAGTAAAAATACCTCAGTGTGGTTCACTTGTCAAAGTTTCAGTGGGGACCTGCAAACGAAAAATTGAGGATATTGGGTTCATAGAATGTTGAACGTGGCTATGCATACATTAAACCACATGTTCTCCTCATGCTGTTTCTAAAAATGTATGATTTAAGGCAGATTGTTGGAAATCAGTCAGTATCACAGTAGAAAATACCTCATTGTGGTTCACTCGTCCAAATTTCAGTGGGGACCTGCAACGAAAAATTGAGGATATTGGGTTCATAGAATGTTGGAACGTGGCTATGCATACATTAAACCACATGTTCTCCTCATGCTGTTTCTAAAAATGTATGATTTAAGGCAGATTGTTGGAAATAATTCAGTATCACAGTAGAAAATACCTCAGTGTGGTTCACTCGTCCAAAGTTTCAGTGGGAACCTGCAACGAAAAATTGAGGATATTGGGTTCATAGAATGTTGAACGTGGCTATGCATACATTAAACCACATGTTCTCCTCATGCTGTTTCTAAAAATGTATGATTTAAGGCAGATTGTTGGAAATCAGTCAGTATCACAGTAGAAAATACCTCAGTGTGGTTCACTTGTCCAAAGTTTCAGTGGTGGGGACCTGCAACGAAAAATTGAGGATATTGGGTTCATAGAATGTTGGAACGTGGCTATGCATACATTAAACCACATGTTCTCCTCATGCTGTTTCTAAAAATGTATGATTTAAGGCAGATTGTTGGAAATCAGTCACTATCACAGTAAAAATACCCTCAGTGTGGTTCACTCGTCAAAGTTTCAGTGGGGGACCTGCAACGAAAAATTGAGGATATTGGGTTCATAGAATGTTGGAACGTGGCTATGCATACATTAAACCACATGTTCTCCTCATGCTGTTTCTAAAAAATATATGATTTAAGGCATATTGTTGGAAATCAGTCAGTATCACAGTAAAAAATACCCTCATGTGTGGTTCACTCGTCCAAAGTTTCAGTGGGGACCTGCAACGAAAAATTGAGGATATTGGGTTCATAGAATGTTGAACGTGGCTATGCATACATTAAACCCACATGTTCTCCTCATGCTGTTTCTAAAAATGTATGATTTAAGGCAGATTGTTGGAAATCAGTCAGTATCACAGTAGAAAATACCTCAGTGTGGTTCACTCGTCCAAAAGTTTCAGTGGGGACCTGCAACGAAAAATTGAGGATATTGGGTTTCATAGAATGTTGAACGTGGCTATGCATACATTAAACCACATGTTCTCCTCATGCTGTTTCTAAAAATGTATGATTTAAGGCAGATTGTTGGAAATCAGTCAGTATCATCACAGTAGAAAATACCTCTCAGTGTGGTTCACTCGTCCAAAGTTTCAGTGGGGACCTGCAACGAAAAATTGAGGATATTGGGTTCATAGAATGTTGGAACGTGGCTATGCATACATTAAACCACATGTTCTCCTCATGCTGTTTCTAAAAATGTATGATTTAAGGCAGATTGTTGGAAATCAATCAGTATCACAGTAGAAAATACCTCAGTGTGGTTCACCTGTGAACATTTTCGGTGGGTACCTGCAAAGAAAAATTGAGGATATTGGGTTCATAGAATGTTGGATCGTGGCTATGCATACATTAAACCACATGTTCTCCTCATGCTGTTTCTAAAAATGTATGATTTAAGGCAGATTGTTGGAAATCAGTCAGTATCACAGTAAAAAATACCTCAGTGTGGTTCACTCGTCAAAGTTTCAGTGGGGACCTGCAACGAAAAATTGAGGATATTGGGTTTCATAGAATGTTGGAACGTGGCTATGCATACATTAAACCACATGTTTCTCCCTCATGCTGTTTCTAAAAATGTATGATTTAAGGCAGATTGTTGGAAATCAGTCAGTATCACAGTAGAAAATACCTCAGTGTGGTTTCACTCGTCCAAAGTTTCAGTGGGACCTGCAACGAAAAATTGAGGATATTGGGTTCATAGAATGTTGGAACGTGGGCTATGCATACATTAAACCACATGTTCTCCTCATGCTGTTTCTAAAAATGTATGATTTAAGGCAGATTGTTGGAAATCAGTCAGTATCACAGTAGAAAATACCTCAGTGTGGTTCACTTGTCAAAGTTTCAGTGGGGACCTGCAACGAAAATTGAGGATATTGGGTTCATAGAATGTTGGAACGTGGCTATGCATACACATTAAACCACATGTTCTCCTCATGCTGTTTCTAAAATGTATGATTTAAGGCAGATTGTTGGAAATCAGTCAGTATCACAGTAGAAAATACCTCAGTGTGGTTCACTTGTCCAAAGTTTCAGTGGGGGACCTGCAACGAAAAATTGAGGATATTGGGTTCATAGAATGTTGGAACGTGGCTATGCATACATTAAACCACATGTTCTCCCTCATGCTGTTTCTAAAAAATGTATGAATTAAGGCAGATTGTTGGAAATCAGTCACTATCACAGTACAAAATACCTCAGTGTGGTTCACTCGTCCAAAGTTTCAGTGGGGACCTGCAACGAAAAAATGAGGATATTGGGTTCATAGAATGTCGAACGAGTCTATCCATACATTAAACCCACATGTTCTCCCTCATGCTGTTTCTAAAAATGTATGATTTAAGGCAGATTGTTGGAAATCAGTCAGTATCACAGTAGAAAATACCCTCAGTGTGGTTCACTCGTCCAAAGTTTTCAGTGGGGACCTGCAACGAAAAAAATTGAGGATATTGGGTTCATAGAATGTTGGAACGTGGCTATGCATACATTAAACCACATGTTCTCCTCATGCTGTTTCTAAAAATGTATGGTTTAAGGCAGATTGTTGGAAATCAGTCAGTATCACAGTAGAAAATACCTCAGTGTGGTTCACTCGAAAGTTTCAGTGGGGGGACCTGCAACGAAAAATTGAGGATATTGGGTTCATAGAATGTTGAACGTGGGCTATGCATACATTAAACCACATGTTCTCCTCATGCTGTTTCTAAAAATGTATGATTTAAGGCAGATTGTTGGAAATCAGTCAGTATCACAGTAGAAAATACCTCAGTGTGGTTCACTCGTCCAAAGTTTCAGTGGGGGACCTGCAACGAAAAATTGAGGGATATTGGGTTCATAGAATGTTGGAACGTGGCTATGCATACATTAAACCACATGTTCTCCTCATGCTGTTTCTAAAAATGTATGATTTAAGGCAGATTGTTGGAAATCAGTCAGTATCACAGTAGAAAATACCTCAGTGTGGTTCACTCGTCCAACAGTTTCAGTGGGGACCTGCAACGAAAAATTGAGGATATTGGGTTCATAGAATGTTGGAACGTGGGCTATGCATACATACATTAAACCACATGTTCTCCTCATGCTGTTTCTAAAAATGTATGATTTAAGGCAGATTGTTGGCAATCAGTCAGTATCACAGTAGAAAATACCTCAGTGTGGTTCACTTGTCAAAGTTTCAGTGGGGACCTGCAACGAAAAATTGAGGATATTGGGTTCATAGAATGTTGAACGTGGCTATGCATACATTAAACCACATGTTCTCCTCATGCTGTTTCTAAAAAAATGTATGATTTAAGGCAGATTGTTGGAAATCAGTCAGTATCACAGTAGAAAATACCTCTCAGTGTGGTTCACTCGTCCAAAGTTTCAGTGGGGACCTGCAACGAAAAATTGAGGATATTGGGTTCATAGAATGTTGGAACGTGGCTATGCATACATTAAACCACATGTTCTCCTCATGCTGTTTCTAAAAAAGTATGATTTAAGGCAGATTGTTGGAAATCACTAAGTATCACAGTAGAAAATACATCATTGTGGTTCACTGTCCAAAGTTTCAGTGGGGGGACCTGCAACGAAAAATTGAGGATATTGGGTTCATAGAATGTTGAACGTGTGGCTATGCATACATTAAACCACATGTTCTCCCTCATGCTGTTTCTAAAAATGTATGATTTCACGCAGATCGTTGGACATCACTCAGGATCACAGTACACAATACCTCCGTGTGTTTCACTCGTCAACAGTTTCAGTGGGGTCCTGCAACGAAAAATTGAGGATATTGGGTTCATAGAATGTTGGAACGTGGCTATGCATACATTAAACCACATGTTCTCCTCATGCTGTTTCTAAAAAAGTATGATTTAAGGCAGATTGTTGGAAATCACTCAGTATCACAGTAGAAAATACCTCATTGTGGTTCAGTCGTCCAAAGATTCAGTCGGGACCTGCAACGAAAAATTGAGGATATTGGGTTCATAGAATGTTGGAACGTGGCTATGCATACATTAAACCACATGTTCTCCTCATGCTGTTTCAAAAAATGAATGATTTAAGGCAGATTGTTGGAAATCAGTCAGTATCACAGTACAAAATACCTCAGTGTGCTTCACTTGTTCACATATACGGTGGGCACCTGCAACGAAAAATTGAGGATATTGGGTTCATAGAATGTTGGAACGTGGCTATGCATACATTAAACCACATGTTCTCCTCATGCTGTTTCTAAAAATGTATGATTTAAGGCAGATTGTTGGAAATCAGTCAGTATCTCAGTAGAAAATACCTCCTCAGTGTGGTTCACTCGTCCAAAGTTTCAGTGGGGACCTGCAACGAAAAATTGAGGATATTGGGTTCATAGAATGTTGGAACGGGGCTATGCATACATTAAACCACATGTTCTCCTCATGCTGTTTCTAAAAATGTATGATTTAAGGCAGATTGTTGGAAATCAGTCAGTATCACAGTAGACAATACCTCCGTGTGGTTCACGTGTCCCACGTTTGCGTGGGGACCTGCAACGAAAAATTGAGGATATTGGGTTCATAGAATGTTGGAACGTGGCTATGCATACATTAAACCACATGTTCTCCTCATGCTGTTTCTAAAAATGTATGATTTAAGGCAGATTGTTGGAAATCAGTCAGTATCACAGGAGAAAAATACCTCAGTGTGGTTCACTCGTCCAAAGTTTCAGTGGGGGACCTGCAACGAAAAATTGAGGATATTGGGTTCATAGAATGTTGGAACGTGGCTATGCATACATTAAACCACATGTTCTCCTCATGCTGTTTCTAAAAATGTATGATTTAAGGCAGATTGTTGGAAATCAGTCAGTCTCACAGTAGAAAATACCTCAGTGTGGTTCACTTGTCAAAGTTTCAGTGGGGGGACCTGCAACGAAAAATTGAGGATATTGGGTTCATAGAATGTTGGAACGTGGCTATGCATACATTAAACCACATGTTCTCCTCATGCTGTTTCTAAAAATGTATGATTTAAGGCAGATTGTTGGAAATCAGTCAGTATCACAGTAGAAAAATACCTCAGTGTGGTTCACTCGTCCAAAGTTTCAGTGGGGGGACCTGCAACGAAAAATTGAGGATATTGGGTTCATAGAATGTTGGAACGTGGCTATGCATACATTAAACCACATGTTCTCCTCATGCTGTTTCTAAAAATGTATGATTTAAGGCAGATTGTTGGAAATCAGTCAGTATCACAGTAAAAATACCTCAGTGTGGTTCACTCGTCCAAAGTTTCAGTGGTGGGGACCTGCAACGAAAAAAATTGAGGATATTGGGTTCATAGAATGTTGGAACTTGGCTATGCATACATTAAACCACATGTTCTCCTCATGCTGTTTCTAAAAATGTATGATTTAAGGCAGATTGTTGGAAATCAATCAGTATAACAGAAGAAAATACATCTACGTGGTACACAAGACAAAAGTTTCAGTGGGGACCTGCAACGAAAAGTTGAGGATATTGGGGGTTCATAGAATGTTGGAACGTGGCTATGCATACATTAAACCACATGTTCTCCTCATGCTGTTTCTAAAAATGTATGATTTAAGGCAGATTTTTGGAAATCAGTCAGTATCACAGTACAAAATACCTCAGTGTGGTTCACTTGTGAAAGTTTCAGTGGGGACCTGCAACGAAAAATTGAGGATATTGGGTTCATAGAATGTTGGAACGTGGCTATGCATACATTAAACCACATGTTCTCCTCATGCTGTTTCTAAAAATGTATGATTTAAGGCAGATTGTTGGAAATCAGACAGTATCACAGTAGAAAAAACCTCAGTGTGGTACACTCGTCCAAAGTTTCAGTGGGGACCTGCAACGAAAAATTGACGATATTGGGTTCATATAATGTTGTACAGTTGATATTCATACATTAAACCACATGTTCTCCTCATGCTGTTTCTAAAAATGTATGATTTAAGGCAGATTGTTGGAAATCAGTCAGTATCACAGTAGAAAATACCTCAGTGTGGTTCACTAGTCAAAATTTTCAGTGGGGACCTGCAACGAAAAATTGAGGATATTGGGTTCATAGAATGTTGGAACGTGGCTATGCATACATTAAACCACATGTTCTCCTCATGCTGTTTCTAAAAATGTATGATTTAAGGCAGATTGTTGGAAATCAGTCAGTATCACAGTAGAAAATACCTCAGTGTGGTTCACTCGTCCAAAGTTTCAGTGGGGACCTGCAACGAAAAATTGAGGATATTGGGTTCATAGAATGTTGGAACGTGGCTATGCATACATTAAACCACATGTTCTCCTCATGCTGTTTCTAAAAATGTATGATTTAAGGCAGATTGTTGGAAATCAGTCAGTGTCACAGTAAAACGGTACCTCAGTGTGGTTCACTCGTCCAAAGTTTCAGTGGGGACCTGCAACGAAAAATTGAGGATATTGGGTTCATAGAATGATGGAACGTGGCTATGCATACATTAAACCACATGTTCTCCTCATGCTGTTTCTAAAAATGTATGATTTAAGGCAGATTGTTGGAAATCACTCAGTATCACAGTAGAAAATACCTCATTGTGGTTCACTCGTCCAAAGTTTCAGTGGGGACCTGCAACGAAAAATTGAGGATATTGGGTTCATAGAATGTTGGAACGTGGCTATGCATACATTAAACCACATGTTCTCCTCATGCTGTTTCTAAAATATATGATTTAAGGCAGATTGTTGGAAATCAGTCACTATCACAGTAGAAAATACCTCAGTGTGGTTCACTTGTGAAAAGTTTCAGTGGGGACCTGCAACGAAAAATTGAGGATATTGGGTTCATAGAATGTTGGAACGTGGCTATGCATACATTAAACCACATGTTCTCCTCATGCTGTTTCTAAAAATGTATGATTTAAGGCAGATTGTTGGAAATCAGTCAGTGTCAGAGTATAAAATACCTCAGTGTGGTTCACTCGTCCAAAGTTTCAGTGGGGACCTGCAACGAAAAATTGAGGATATTGGGTTCATAGAATGTTGGAACGTGGCTATGCATACATTAAACCACATGTTCTCCTCATGCTGTTTCTAAAAATGTATGATTTAAGGCAGATTGTTGGAAATCAGTCAGTATCACAGTAAAAAATACCTCAGTGTGGTTCACTCGTCCAAAGTTTCAGTGGGGACCTGCAACGAAAAACTGAGGATATTGGGTTCATATACTTACCGTACGCTGCTATGAACTTATTAAACCACATGTTCTCCTCATGCTGTTTCTAAAAATGTATGATTTAAGGAAGATTGTTGGAAAACACTGAGTAACACAATAGAAAATACCTCAGTGTGGTTCACTCGTCCAAAGTTTCAGTGGGGACCTGCAACGAAAAATTGAGGATATTGGGTTCATAGAATGTTGGAACGTGGCTATGCATACATTAAACCACATGTTCTCCTCATGCTGTTTCTAAAAATGTATGATTTAAGGCAGATTGTTGGAAATCAGTCAGTATCACAGTACAAAATACCTCAGTGTGGTTCACTCGTCCAAAGTTTCAGTGGGGACCTGCAACGAAAAATTGAGGATATTGGGTTCATAGAATGTTGGAACGTGGCTATGCATACATTAAACCACATGTTCTCCTCATGCTGTTTCTAAAAATCTATTATTTAAGGCAGATTGTAGGAAATCAGTCAGTTACAGAGTAAAAAATACCTCAGGGTGGTTCACTCGTCCAAAGATTCAGTGGGGACCTGCAACGAAAAATTGAGGATATTGGGTTCATAGAATGTTGGAACGTGGCTATGCATACATTAAACCACATGTTCTCCTCATGCTGTTTCTAAAAATGTATGATTTAAGGCAGATTGTTGGAAATCAGACACTATCACAGTGGAAAATACCTCAGTGTGGTTCACTCGTCCAAAGTTTCAGTGGGGACCTGCAACGAAAAATTGAGGATATTGGGTTCATAGAATGTTGGAACGTGGCTATGCATACATTAAACCACATGTTCTCCTCATGCTGTTTCTAAAAATGTATGATTTAAGGCAGATTGTTGGAAATCAGTCAGTATCACAGTAGAAAATACCTCAGTGTGGTTCACTCGTCCAAAGTTTCAGTGGGGACCTGCAACGAAAAATTGAGGATATTGGGTTCATAGAATGTTGGAACGTGGCTATGCATACATTAAACCACATGTTCTCCTCATGCTGTTTCTAAAAATGTATGATTTAAGGCAGATTGTTGGAAATCAGTCACTATCACAGATGAAAATACCTCAGTGTGGTTCACTCGTCCAAAGTTTCAGTGGGGACCTGCAACGAAAAATTGAGGATATTGGGTTCATAGAATGTTGGAACGTGGCTATGCATACATTAAACCACATGTTCTCCTCATGCTGTTTCTAAAAATGTATGATTTAAGGCAGATTGTTGGAAATCAGTCAGTATCACAGTAGAAAATACCTCAGTGTGGTTCACTCGTCCAAAGTTTCAGTGGGGACCTGCAACGAAAAATTGAGGATATTGGGTTCATAGAATGTTGGAACGTGGCTATGCATACATTAAACCACATGTTCTCCTCATGCTGTTTCTAAAAATGTATGATTTAAGGCAGATTGTTGGAAATCAGTCAGTATCACAGTAGAAAATACCTCAGTGTGGTTCACTCGTCCAAAGTTTCAGTGGGGACCTGCAACGAAAAATTGAGGATATTGGGTTCATAGAATGTTGGAACGTGGCTATGCATACATTAAACCACATGTTCTCCTCATGCTGTTTCTAAAAATGTATGATTTAAGGCAGATTGTTGGAAATCAGTCAGTATCACAGTAAAAATACCTCAGTGTGGTTCACTCGTCCAAAGTTTCAGTGGGGACCTGCAACGAAAAATTGAGGATATTGGGTTCATAGAATGTTGGAACGTGGCTATGCATACATTAAACCACATGTTCTCCTCATGCTGTTTCTAAAAATGTATGATTTAAGGCAGATTGTTGGAAATCACTCAGTATCACAGTACAAAATACCTCAGTGTGGTTCACTCGTCCAAAGTTTCAGTGGGGACCTGCAACGAAAAATTGAGGATATTGGGTTCATAGAATGTTGGAACGTGGCTATGCATACATTAAACCACATGTTCTCCTCATGCTGTTTCTAAAAATGTATGATTTAAGGCAGATTGTTGGAAATCATAAAGTAACAGTTTAAAAAATACCTCAGTGTGGTTCACTCGTCCAAAGTTTCAGTGGGGACCTGCAACGAAAAATTGAGGATATTGGGTTCATAGAATGTTGGAACGTGGCTATGCATACATTAAACCACATGTTCTCCTCATGCTGTTTCTAAAAATGTATGATTTAAGGCAGATTGTTGGAAATCACTCAGTATCACAGTAGAAAATACCTCAGTGTGGTTCACTCGTCCAAAGTTTCAGTGGGGACCTGCAACGAAAAATTGAGGATATTGGGTTCATAGAATGTTGGAACGTGGCTATGCATACATTAAACCACATGTTCTCCTCATGCTGTTTCTAAAAATGTATGATTTAAGGCAGATTGTTGGAAATCAGTCAGTATCTCAGTAAAAAATACCTCAGTGTGGTTCACTTGTCCACAGTTTCAGTGGGGACCTGCAACGAAAAATTGAGGATATTGGGTTCATAGAATGTTGGAACGTGGCTATGCATACATTAAACCACATGTTCTCCTCATGCTGTTTCTAAAAATGTATGATTTAAGGCAGATTGTTGGAAATCAGTCAGTATCACAGTAGAAAATACCTCAGTGTGGTTCACTCGTCCAAAGTTTCAGTGGGGACCTGCAACGAAAAATTGAGGATATTGGGTTCATAGAATGTTGGAACGTGGCTATGCATACATTAAACCACATGTTCTCCTCATGCTGTTTCTAAAAATGTATGATTTAAGGCAGATTGTTGGAAATCAGTCAGTATAACAGTAGAAAATACATCAGTGTGCTTCACGTGTCCAAAGTTTCAGTGGGGACCTGCAACGAAAAATTGAGGATATTGGGTTCATAGAATGTTGGAACGTGGCTATGCATACATTAAACCACATGTTCTCCTCATGCTGTTTCTAAAAATGTATGATTTAAGGCAGATTGTTGGAAATCACTCAGTATCACAGTACAAAATACCTCAGTGTGGTTCACTCGTGCAAAGTTTCTGTGGGTACCTGCAACGAAAAATTGAGGATATTGGGTTCATAGAATGTTGGAACGTGGCTATGCATACATTAAACCACATGTTCTCCTCATGCTGTTTCTAAAAATGTATGATTTAAGGCAGATTGTTGGAAATCAGTCAGTATCACAGTAAAAATACCTCAGTGTGGTTCACTCGTCCAAAGTTTCAGTGGGGACCTGCAACGAAAAATTGAGGATAT
>JAIFZK010000154.1:0-18595 GCA_027481765.1 Tenualosa thibaudeaui | reverse complement strand
AAAATAAAACAAAAAGAACAGGAAGTACATTAATGAGAAGAAAAAGTCACAATCAAGCTAATTCAGCTAAACTAAGGGCCATTCAGCTGTGACTATAAATAGGAGGAGCTCAAAAGAAACCCTCATTCTGTCCTGGACCCTGGAAGGGTCAACAGCTCCGATTGCCTGATGAAAGCCTAATTGGCCAAAAACCATGCTTGGCTCCTACCATGCCTGACGAGTGCGTAGGAGCACAGCGCGCGTCGAAGTGGAGCCAAGCAATGGGGATAAGCAAAAAGGAGCTAAGTATTTCTCTAACAGTAATTTTTGAAACTCTCGGTTATAGGCTACTCTAGTGAACATTTCTAAAGGCCATTTAGCCTAATGTTTGAACTTCCATAGCATAAAGATGGCATGGACTTTAGCTAAGTCGATCAGACTAGCTAACCCCTAATCCTACCATAATCCTAGCCCTAAACTTTTCCTTTCCTAAACTTAACCCTTCCCCATTCTACCCTAGCTAAGTCTTCTTGACTAGCTAACCTTTAAACTTCCCTTTGCCTTATCCTAAGCTAAGTCTGTTTGACTAGCTAACCCTTCAACTACCCTTTTCCTAACCCTAACCTTTCCTTTCCTAAACTTAACCTTTCCCCATTCCTAATCTAAGCTCGTCAACTGACTAGCTAACCCTTCTTTCCCTAACCCTAACCTCCTAATCCCAATCCTTCCCTCCCCCCTTCCAATGATAATTATGTCCAATTCCTTACCCTAAACTTTCCCTTTCCTAAGATTAACCTTTCCCCTTCCCTAAACCTAAGCTAAGTCTTTCTGACTAGCTAACCCCTAAACCTCCCTTTGCCTAACCTTAAGCTAAGTCTATTTGACTAGCTAACCTTTCAATTACCTTTTTCCTAAACCTAACTTTCCTTGCTAAGCTTAACCGTTCCCCTGCCCGCCCCGCGGCTCAGTCAACTGCCTAGCTAACCCGTCCTCTCCGACTCCTAACCTCCCACTCCCACTACCCCCTCCCTTACTAATCATAATATTAATAAAACTAAGGGTAATTAGCCCTATAGCCTTATCCACCACACCTAAGCTAATACAGCTAAGAGGGCTCATTGACGTTGGGGGGTGTGCCGTGTGAGGGGGGCCCATCGATCACTTGGGGAAGGACGGTGCCTAACGTGAGGCCGGCAGCAATGCCGGCCAGCGGATTTATTTTAATCCCTAACCAGCCTGTGCCTCCTGGGTGTATTGATGGGCCCCCTGTAGCCGCTAGCACCCCCTGTGCGCTAGTGTCCCATTAAAGGACAAAATGGCAATTGTTGTCTGTGGGATAGTTAAAAAAACAATAGATGATTAAAGAAATGAAGAAACAACAACAGGACAACAAGGTTATTTACCTGAGAAACATAAGCTAAGACAAGCTAATTAAAAGTACTTACCTGAACAAAGACCTGAAAGCAAAATAAAGAAGTAAATAAGCTAACAAAAGCTAATAAGGGCAAGAAAGCCAGAGAAATGAAGCCAAAAGAGCTAAACAGCAAGAAGCTAAAACAAGCTAATGAAGAAATAAAGCCAGAAGAGCTAAACAGAATAAGCTAAGACAAGCTAAACTAAGGGCAAAAAGCCAAAAGAGCTAAACAGAATAAGCTAGGACAAGCTAAACTAAGGGCAAAAAGCCAAATAAAGCCAAAAGAGCTAAACAGAATAAGCTAAGACAAGCTAAACTAAGGGCAAAAAGCCAAAAGAGCTAAACAGCAAGAAGCTAGAACAAGCTAAACTAAGGGCAAAAAGCCAAATAAAGCCAAAAGAGCTAAACAGAATAAGCTAAGACAAGCTAAACTAAGGGCAAAAAGCCAAATAAAGCCAAAAGAGCTAAACAGAATAAGCTAAGACAAGCTAAACTAAGGGCAAAAAGCCAAATAAAGCCAAAAGAGCTAAACAGAATAAGCTAAGACAAGCTAAACTAAGGGCAAAAAGCCAGCTAAACAAAAGTGCAAAAAAGGTCAAATAAAGAAATAAAACTTAATAAAGAACAGGAAGTACATTAATGAGAAGAAAAGTCACAAACTAAGCTAATTCAGCTAGACTAAGGGCCATACAGCCGTGACTATAAATAGGAGGAGCTTAAGAAGAGCCCTCATTCTGTCCTGGACCTTCGAAGGGTCAACAGCTCCGGTGCCTGATGAAAGCCTAATTGGCCAAAAACCCATGCTTGGCTCCTACCATGCCTGACGAGTGCGTAGGAGCACAGCAGCCGCAGAAGTGGAGCCAAGCAATGGGGATAAGCAAAAAAGGAGCTAAGTATTTCTCTAACAGTAATTTTTGGAAACTCTCGGTTATAGGCTACTCTAGTGAACATTTCTAAAGGCCATTTAGCCTAATGTTTGAACTTCCATAGCCGCAAAGATGGCATGGACTTTAGCTAAGTCGATCAGACTAGCTAACCCCTAATCCTACCATAATCCTAGCCCTAAACTTTTCCTTTCCTAAACTTAACCCTTCCCCATTCTACCCTAGCTAAGTCTTCTTGACTAGCTAACCTTTAAACTTCCCTTTGCCTTATCCTAAGCTAAGTCTGTTTGACTAGCTAACCCTTCAACTACCCTTTTCCTAACCCTAACCTTTCCTTTCCTAAACTTAACCTTTCCCCATTCCTAATCCTAAGCTACGTCAACTGACTAGCTAACCCTTCTTTCCCTAACCCTAACCTCCTAATCCCAATCCTTCCCTCCCCCCTTCCAATGATAATTATGTCCAATTCCTTACCCTAAACTTTCCCTTTCCTAAGATTAACCTTTCCCCTTCCCTAAACCTAAGCTAAGTCTTTCTGACTAGCTAACCCCTAAACCTCCCTTTGCCTAACCTTAAGCTAAGTCTATTTGACTAGCTAACCTTTCAATTACCTTTTTCCTAAACCTAACTTTCCTTGCTAAGCTTAACCTTTCCCCTTCCCTACCCTATGCTAAGTCAACTGACTAGCTAACCCTTCCTCTCCTAATCCTAACCTCCCAATCCCAATACCCCCCTCCCCCTTACTAATCATAATATTAATAAAACTAAGGGTAATTAGCCCTATAGCCTTATCCACCACGCATAAGCTAATACAGCTAAGAGGGCTCATTGGCGTTGGGGTGTGCCGTGTGAAGGGGGCCCATCGATCACTTGGGGAAGGACCGTGCCTAACGTGAGGCCGGCAGCAATGCCGGCCCGCGGATTTATTTTAAACCCTAACCAGCCTGTGCCTCCCTGGGTGTATTGATGGGCCCCCTGTAGCCGGCTAGCACCCCCCTGTGCGCTAGTGTCCCCTTAAAGGCCAAAATGGCAATTGGTGTCTGTGGGAGAGTTAATAAAACAATAGATGATTAAAGAGAAATGAAAGAGAAACAACAACAGGACAACAAAGGTTATTTACCTGAGAAACATAAGCTAAGACAAGCTAATTAAAAGTACTTACCTGAACAAAGACCTGAAAGCAAAATAAAGAAGTAAATAAGCTAACAAAAGCTAATAAGGGCAAGAAAGCCAGAGAAATGAAGCCAAAAGAGCTAAACAGCAAGAAGCTAAAACAAGCTAATGAAGAAATAAAGCCAGAAGAGCTAAACAGAATAAGCTAAGACAAGCTAAACTAAGGGCAAAAAGCCAAAAGAGCTAAACAGAATAAGCTAGGACAAGCTAAACTAAGGGCAAAAAGCCAAATAAAGCCAAAAGAGCTAAACAGAATAAGCTAAGACAAGCTAAACTAAGGGCAAAAAGCCAAAAGAGCTAAACAGAATAAGCTAGGACAAGCTAAACTAAGGGCAAAAAGCCAAATAAAGCCAAAAGAGCTAAACAGAATAAGCTAAGACAAGCTAAACTAAGGGCAAAAAGCCAAATAAAGCCAAAAGAGCTAAACAGAATAAGCTAAGACAAGCTAAACTAAGGGCAAAAAGCCAAATAAAGCCAAAAGAGCTAAACAGAATAAGCTAAGACAAGCTAAACTAAGGGCAAAAAGCCAGCTAAACAAAAGTGCAAAAAAGGTCAAATAAAGAAATAAAACTTAATAAAGAACAGGAAGTACATTAATGAGAAGAAAAGTCACAAACTAAGCTAATTCAGCTAGACTAAGGGCCATACAGCCGTGACTATAAATAGGAGGAGCTTAAGAAGAGCCCTCATTCTGTCCTGGACCTTCGAAGGGTCAACAGCTCCGGTGCCTGATGAAAGCCTAATTGGCCAAAAACCCATGCTTGGCTCCTACCATGCCTGACGAGTGCGTAGGAGCACGAAACGCGTCGCAGAAGTGGAGCCAAGCAATGGGGATAAGCAAAAAAGGAGCTAAGTATTTCTCTAACAGTAATTTTTGGAAACTCTCGGTTATAGGCTACTCTAGTGAACATTTCTAAAGGCCATTTAGCCTAATGTTTGAACTTCCATAGCCGCAAAGATGGCATGGACTTTAGCTAAGTCGATCAGACTAGCTAACCCCTAATCCTACCATAATCCTAGCCCTAAACTTTTCCTTTCCTAAACTTAACCCTTCCCCATTCTACCCTAGCTAAGTCTTCTTGACTAGCTAACCTTTAAACTTCCTTTGCCTTATCCTAAGCTAAGTCTGTTTGACTAGCTAACCCTTCAACTACCCTTTTCCTAACCCTAACCTTTCCTTTCCTAAACTTAACCTTTCCCCATTCCTAATCCTAAGCTACGTCAACTGACTAGCTAACCCTTCTTTCCCTAACCCTAACCTCCTAATCCCAATCCTTCCCTCCCCCCTTCCAATGATAATTATGTCCAATTCCTTACCCTAAACTTTCCCTTTCCTAAGATTAACCTTTCCCCTTCCCTAAACCTAAGCTAAGTCTTTCTGACTAGCTAACCCCTAAACCTCCCTTTGCCTAACCTTAAGCTAAGTCTATTTGACTAGCTAACCTTTCAATTACCTTTTTCCTAAACCTAACTTTCCTTGCTAAGCTTAACCCTTCCCCCTTCCCTACCCTATGCTAAGTCAACTGACTAGCTAACCCTTCCTCTCCTAATCCTAACCTCCCAATCCCAATACCCCCTCCCCTTACTAATCATAATATTAATAAAACTAAGGGTAATTAGCCCTATAGCCTTATCCACCACAATTATATAAAATTCGAGCCTATTAGCCCTCATTATGCGGGAAGAGCCTAATTATGGCTAACTAAACTAACTCCTAACCAACATCCCTGCTAAGCCCTAAGCTCTCCCTAATAAGGGCTTTAAAAGCTAAATTAGGCTAATTTGTATTGACTAACCCCAACCAGTACCTAACCCTAACCCTAACCTTGGGTAATTTAATGCTAATTTGAGCCCCTAAAGGCTAACCCTAATCTGCCTATTTCTATTGTGTGGGGATGTGAACTGGGTCTTTTCTGGACTAACCCTAATCTGCCTTGTCTCAGTGTGTGTGGAGATGTGAACTGGGGCTTACGGTCGGGGGTGGGGGGATAGTGAACCGCGTAAGGACAGTGCCTAACCCGGCCCACCTCGGTGGGCTAGGGATTGTTTTAACCCTAATACTGCCCGTGCCTGCGTCCGGATCTGCCCCCTCCCTCTGGCCAAGGGGCTAACCCTAATCTGCTCTGGATGTGTTGGGATGGGGATGTGAACTGGGGTCTTGGTGAGGCTAACCCTAATCTGCCTTAGACAAATGGAGATGTGGATGTGAACTGGGGTCTTGAAGTCGCAGTCCTGGTACCTGAAAGACAAAAAAACAGGGGATTAAACACAATGGTGAAATAATACCATAAACACAATTAATACTTACCTGGGGAGAAGGGAGAAACCTAAATTAAGGACTAACTAAAGACCTAAAGAGGTAAGAAGACACTATAAAAGGAGGAGCCACACTCTGAGCCCTCAGTTGGAGATGAGCATTCTAAGGAGCAACATGCTCATATACCCCGCAGCTAGCCCTTACCATGCCTGAAGAGATCGCTGGAGATCAAACGCGTAGCAGAAAGAGGGCTAGTGCTAATGATAAGGGCAAAAGGCCAAAATTAAGAGACACATTTAGTAAGCTAATTATGCGGGAAGAGCCTATTATGGCTAACTAAACTAAAATTAATTAGACTCCAACATCCCTGCTAAGCCCTAAGCTCTCCCCCCCTAAAGCTAAATTAAGCTAAATTTAAATAACCCCAACCAGGACCAAATTCTAACCCTAACCTTGGGTAATTTAATGCTAATTGAGCCATGGCTAAAGGCTAACCCTAATCTGCCTTATCTTCTATTGTGTGGGAGATGTGAACTGGGGTCTTCACTGGACTAACCCTAATCTGCCTTTGTCTCTGTGTGTGGAGATGTGAACTGGGGCTTACGGTCGGGGGTGGGGGATAGTGAACCGGCGTAAGGACAGTGCCTAACCGGGCCCACCTCGGTGGGCTAGGGATTGTTTTAACCCTAATACTGCCCGTGCCTCGTCCCGGATCTGCCCCCTCCCTCTGGCCAAGGGGCTAACCCTAATCTGCTCTGGATGTGTTGGGATGGGGATGTGAACTGGGGGTCTTTATGAGGCTAACCCTAATCTGCCTTGGACAAATGGAGATGTGGATGTGAACTGGGGTCTTGAAGTCGCAGTCCTGGTACCTGAAAGACAAAAAAACAGGGGGATTAAACACAATGGTGAAATAACACCATAAACACAATTAATACTTACCTGGGGAGAAGGGAGAAACCTAAATTAAGGACTACTTAAGACCTAAAGAGGAAGAAGAGGACTATAAAAGGAGGAGCCACACTCTGAGCCCTCAGTTGGAGCTGAGCATTCTGAAGGAGCAACATGCTCATACACCCGCAGCTAGCCCTTACCATGCCTGAAGAGATCGCTGGAGATCGAAACGCCGCAGAAAGAGGGCTAGTGCTAGCTGATAAGGGCAAAAAGGCCAAAGCAGATACACATTTAGTTAGCTAAATTATGCGGGAAGAGCCTATTATGGCTAACTAAACTAAAATTAATTAGACTCCAACATCCCTGCTAAGCCCTAAGCTCTCCCCTTTAAAAGCTAAATTAGGCTAATTGGAATTTACTAACCCCAACCAGGACCAAATTCTAACCCTAACCTTGGGTAATTTAATGCTAATTCGAGCCATGGCCTAAAGGCTAACCCTAATCTGCCTTATTTCTATTGTGTGGGATGTGAACTGGGGTCTTAACTGGACTATCCCTAATCTGCCTTGTCTCTGTGTGTGTGGAGATGTGAACTGGGGGCTTACGGTCGGGGGTGGGGGATAGTGAACCGGCGTAAGGACAGTGCCTAACCGGGCCCACCTCGGTGGGCTAGGGATTGTTTTAACCCTAATACTGCCCGTGCCTGCGTCGGATCTGCCCCCTCCCTCTGGCCAAGGGGCTAACCCTAATCTGCTCTGGATGTGTTGGGATGGGGATGTGAACTGGGGTCTTTATGAGGCTAACCCTAATCTGCCTTAGACAAATGGAGATGTGGATGTGAACTGGGGTCTTGAAGTCGCAGTCCTGGTACCTGAAAGACAAAAAAACAGGGGATTAAACACAATGGTGAAATAACACCATAAACACAATTAATACTTACCTGGGGGAGAAGGGAGAAACCTAAATTAAGGACTACTTAAGACCTAAAGAGGAAGAAGACACATTATAAAAGGAGGAGCCACACTCTGAGCCCTCAGTTGGAGCTGAGCATTCTAAGGAGCAACATGCTCATACACCCGCAGCACAGCCCTTACCATGCCTGAAGAGACCGCTGGAGATCAAACGCCAGCAGAAAGAGGGCTAGTGCTAATGATAAGGGCAAAAAGGCCAAATTAAGATACACATTTAGTAAGCTAAATTATGCGGGAAGAGCCTATTATGGCTAACTAAACTAAAATTAATTAGACTCCAACATCCCTGCTAAGCCCTAAGCTCTCCCCTAAAAGCTAAATTAGGCTAATTGAATTTACTAACCCCAACCAGGACCAAATCCTAACCCTAACCTTGGGTAATTTAATGCTAATTCGAGCCATGGCTAAAGGCTAACCCTAATCTGCCTTATTTCTATTGTGTGGAGATGTGAACTGGGAGTCTTCACTGGACTATCCCTAATCTGCCTTGTCTCAGTGTGTGTGGAGATGTGAACTGGGGGCTTACGGTCGGGGGTGGGGGATAGTGAACCGGCGTAAGGACAGTGCCTAACCGGGCCCACCTCGGTGGGCTAGGGATTGTTTTAACCCTAATACTGCCCGTGCCTGCGTCCGGATCTGCCCCCTCCCTCTGGCCAAGGGCTAACCCTAATCTGCTCTGGATGTGTTGGGATGGGGATGTGAACTGGGGGTCTTTGGTGAGGCTAACCCTAATCTGCCTTAGACAAATGGAGATGTGGATGTGAACTGGGGTCTTGAAGTCGCAGTCCTGGTACCTGAAAGACAAAAAAACAGGGGGATTAAACACAATGGTGAAAAAATACCATAAACACAATTAATACTTACCTGGGGAGAAGGGAGAAACCTAAATTAAGGACTAATTAAGACCTAAAAGGGAAGAAGACACTATAAAAGGAGGAGCCACACTCTGAGCCCTCAGTTGGAGCTGAGCATTTGAAGGAGCAACATGCTCATACACCCCGCAGCACAGCCCTTACCATGCCTGAAGAGATCGCTGGAGATCGAAACGCAGCAGCAGAAAGAGGGCTAGCGCTAATAATAAGGGCAAAAAGGCCAAAATTAAGATACACATTTAGTAAGCTAATTATGCGGAAGAGCCTATTATGGCTAACTAAACTAAAATTAATTAGACTCCAACAGTCCCTGCTAAGCCCTAAGCTCTCCCTTTTAAAGCTAAATTAGGCTAATTGGAATTTACTAACCCCAACCAGGACCAAATTCTAACCCTAACCTTGGGTAATTTGAATGCTAATTGAGCCATGGCCTAAAGGCTAACCCTAATCTGCCTTATCTTCTATTGTGTGGGGATGTGAACTGGGGTCTTCACTGGACTAACCCTAATCTGCCTTGTCTCAGTGTGTGTGGAGATGTGAACTGGGGGCTTACGGTCGGTGGGTGGGGGGGATAGTGAACCGGCGTAAGGACAGTGCCTCACCCTGGCACACCTCGGTGGGCTAGGGATTGTTTTAACCCTAATACTGCCCGTGCCTGCGTCGGATCTGCCCCCTCCCTCTGGCCAAGGGGCTAACCCTAATCTGCTCTGGATGTGTTGGGATGGGGATGTGAACTGGGGGTCTTGGTGAGGCTAACCCTAATCTGCCTTAGACAAATGGAGGTGTGGATGTGAACTGGGGTCTTGAAGTCGCAGTCCTGGTACCTGAAAGACAAAAAACAGGGGGATTAGACACAATGGTGAAATATACCATAAACACAATTAATACTTACCTGGGGAGAAGGGAGAAACCTAAATTAAGGACTAACTAAGACCTAAATTGGGAAGA
The DNA here is from genome assembly GCA_027481765.1 of Tenualosa thibaudeaui. NCBI lineage: Eukaryota > Metazoa > Chordata > Actinopteri > Clupeiformes > Clupeidae > Tenualosa > Tenualosa thibaudeaui. The sequence continues at coordinate 9,203 of JAIFZK010000154.1, read as the reverse complement.
AGACACTATAAAAGGAGGAGCCACACTCTGAGCCCTCAGTTGGAGATGAGCATTCTGAAGGAGCAACATGCTCATACACCCCAGCTAGCCCTTACCATGCCTGAAGAGACCGCTGGAGGTCGAAACGCGCAGAAAGAGGGCTAGCGCTAGCTAATAAGGGCAAAAATGCCAAAATAAAGATACACATTTAGAAAGCAAATTATGCGGGAAGAGCCTATAATGTCTAACAAAACTAAAAATAATTAGACTCCAACATCCCAGAAAAGCCCTAAGCTCTCCCCTAAAAGCTAAATTAGGCTAATTTAAATAACCCCAACCAGGACCAAATTCTAACCCTAACCTTGGGTAATTTGAATGCTAATTCGAGCCATGGCCTAAAGGCTAACCCTAATCTGCCTTATCTTCTATTGTGTGGGGATGTGAACTGGGGTCTTCACTGGACTAACCGGGATCTGCCTTGTCTCTGTGTGTGTAGTGAACTGGGGGCTTACGTCGGGGGTGGGGGATAGTGGCGATTAAGGACAGTGCCTAACCGGGCCCACCTCGGTGGGCTAACCCTAATACTGCCCTGCCTGCGTCGGATCTGCCCCCTCCCTCTGGCCAAGGGGCTAACCCTAATCTGCTCTGGATGTGTTGGGATGGGGATGTGAACTGGGGGTCTTTATGGGGCTAACCCTAATCTGCTTTGGACAAATGGAGATGTGGATGTGAACTGGGGGCCTTGAAGTCGTCGTCCTGGACCTGAAAGACAAAAAAAACAGGGGGGATTAAACACAAGGGTGAAATAACACCATAAATAAAATTAATACTTACCTGGGGGAGAAGGGAGCAACCTTAATTAAGGACTAAATAAGACCTAAAGAGGGAAGAAGACTCATTATAAAAGGAGGATACACACTCTGAGCCCTCAGTTGGAGATGATCATTCTAAGGATCAACATGCTCATACACCCGCAGCACAGCCCTTACCATGCCTGAAGAGATCGCTGGAGATCAAACGCAGTGCAGAAAAGGGCTAGGCTAGCTAATGATAAGGGCAAAAAGGCCAAAATTAAGACACATTTAGTAAGCTTATTTTGCGGGAAGAGCCTATTATGGCTAACTAAACTAAAATTAATTAGACTCCAACATCCCTGCTAAGCCCTAAGCTCTCCCCTAAAAGCTAAATTAGGCTAATTGAATTTACTAACCCCAACCAGGACCAAATCCTAACCCTAACCTTGGGTAATTTAATGCTAATTGAGCCTTGGCCTAAAGGCTAACCCTAATCTGCCTAATTTCTATTGAGTGTATATGTGAACTTGGGGTCTTAACTGGACTATCCCTAATCTGCCTTGTCTCAGTGTGAGTGGAGATGTGAACTGGGGGCTTACGATCGGGGGGTGGGGGGGATAGTGAACCGGCGTAAGGACAGTGCCTAACCCGGCCCACCTCGGTGGGCTAGGGATTTTTAACCCTAATACTGCCCGTGCCTGCGTCCGGATCTGCCCCCCCTCCCTCTGGCCAAGGGGCTAACCCTAATCTGCTCTGGATGTGTTGGGATGGGGATGTGAACTGGGGTCTTTGAGGCTAACCCTAATCTGCCTTGGACAAATGGAGATGTGGATGTGAACTGGGGGTCTTGTAGCCGGAGTCCTGTACCTGAAATACAAAAAAACAGGGGATTAAACACAATGGTGAAATAACACCATAAATAAAATTAATACTTACCTGGGGAGAAGGAGAAACCTAAATTAAGGACTAATTAAGACCTAAAGAGGGAAGAAGACACATTATAAAAGGAGGAGCCACACTCTGAGCCCTCAGTTGGAGCTGAGCATTCTAAGGAGCAACATGCTCATACACCGCAGCACAGCCCTTACCATGCCTGATGAGATCGCTGGAGATCGAAACGCGTCAGAGAAAGAGGGCTAGTGCTAATGATAAGGGCAAAAGGCCAAAATTAAGACACATTTAGTTAGCTAATTATGCGGTAAGAGCCTATTTGGGCTAAATAAACTAAAATTAATTAGACTCCAACATCCCTGCTAAGCCCTAAGCTCTCCCCTAAAAGCTAAATTAGGCTAATTGAATTTACTAACCCCAACCAGGACCAAATTCTAACCCTAACCTTGGGTAATTTAATGCTAATTGAGCCATGGCCTAAAGGCTAACCCTAATCTGCCTCATTTCTATTGTGTGGGGATGTGAACTGGGGTCTTAACTGGACTATCCCTAATCTGCCTTGTCTCAGTGTGTGTGGAGATGTGAACTGGGGGCTTACGGTCGGGGGTGGGGGGATAGTGAACCGCGTAAGGACAGTGCCTAACCGGGCCCACCTCGGTGGGCTAGGGATTGTTTTAACCCTAATACTGCCCGTGCCTGCGTCCGGATCTGCCCCCTCCCTCTGGCCAAGGGCTAACCCTAATCTGCTCTGGATGTGTTGGGATGGGGATGTGAACTGGGGGTCTTTATGAGGCTAACCCTAATCTGCCTTGGACAAATGGAGATGTGGATGTGAACTGGGGTCTTGAAGTCGCAGTCCTGGTACCTGAAAGACAAAAAAACAGGGGATTAAACACAAGGGTGAAATAACACCATCAAGACAAGTAATACTGACCGGGGGGAGACGGGAGAAACCTAAAGTACGGAGTCATTAAGACCTAAAGAGGGAAGAAGAGAGAGTATAATGGGTGGGGCCACTCGGTGAGCCCTCAGTTGGAGCTGAGGCTTCGAAGGAGCACCATGCTCATACACCCGCAGCTAGCCCTTACCATGCCTGACGAGATCGCTGGAGATCAAAGCGTAGCAGAAATAGGGCTAGTGCTAATGAATAAGGGCAAAAGGCCAAAGCTAAGACACATTTAGTAAGCTAAATTATGGGAAGAGCCTATTATGGCTAACTAAACTAAAATTAATTAGACTCCAACATCCCTGCTAAGCCCTAAGCTCTCCCCTAAAAGCTAAATTAGGCTAATTGGAATTTACTAACCCCAACCAGGACCAAATTCTAACCCTAACCTTGGGTAATTTAATGCTAATTGAGCCTTGGCCTAAAGGCTAACCCTAATCTGCCTTATTTCTATTGTGTGGAGATGTGAACTGGGGTCTTACTGGACTAACCCTAATCTGCCTTGTCTCAGTGTGTGTGGAGATGTGAACTGGGGCTTACGGTCGGGGGTGGGGGGATAGCGAACCGGCGTAAGGACAGTGCCTAACCCGGGCCCACCTCGGTGGGCTAGGGATTGTTTTAACCCTAATACTGCCCGTGCCTACGTCCGGATCTGCCCCCCCTCCCTCTGGCCAAGGGGCTAACCCTAATCTGCTCTGGATGTGTTGGGATGGGGATGTGAACTGGGGGTCTTTATGGGGCTAACCCTAATCTGCTTTGGACAAATGGAGATGTGGATGTGAACTGGGGTCTTGAAGTCGCAGTCCTGGTACCTGAAAGACAAAAAAACAGGGGATTAGACACAATGGTGAAATAACACCATAAACAAAATTAATACTTACCTGGGGGAGAAGGGAGAAACCTAAATTAAGGACTAATTAAGACCTAAAGAGGGAGGAAGACACATTATAAAAGGAGGAGCCACACTCTGAGCCCTCAGTTGGAGCTGAGCATTCTAAGGAGCAACATGCTCATACACCCCGCAAGCACAGCCCTTACCATGCCTGACGAGATCGCTGGAGATCGAAACGCGTAGCAGAAAGAGGGCTAGCGCTAGCTAACAAGGGCAAAAAAGGCCAAAGCTAAGACACACTCTCATTAAGTTAAATTACGCGGGAAGAGCCTACTATGGCTAACTAAACTAAAATTAATTAGACTCCAACATCCCTGCTAAGCCCTAAGCTCTCCCCTAAAGCTAAATTAGGCTAATTGGAATTAACCCCAACCAGGACCAAATCCTAACCCTAACCTTGGGTAATTTAATGCTAATTGAGCCTTGGCCTAAAGGCTAACCCTAATCTGCCTTATTTCTATTGTGTGGAGATGTGAACTGGGGTCTTTACTGGACTAACCCTATTCGGCCCTGGCTCGGTGCGTGAGGAGATGGGAACTGGGGGCTTACGGTCGGGGTGGGGGGATAGTGAACCGGCGTAAGGACAGTGCCTAACCCGGGCCCACCTCGGTGGGCAACGGATTGTTTTACCCCTAATACTGCCCGTGCCGACGTCCGGATCTGCCCCCCCTCCCTCTGGCCAAGGGGCTAACCCTAATCTGCTCTGGATGTGTTGGGATGGGGATGTGAACTGGGGGTCTTGGTGAGGCTAACCCTAATCTGCCTTTAGACATATGGAGGTGTGGATGTGAACTGGGGGTCTTGAAGTCGCAGTCCTGGTACCTGAAAGACAAAAAAACAGGGGATTAAACACAATGGTGAAATAATACCATAAACACAATTAATACTTACCTGGGGAGAAGGGAGAAACCTAAATTAAGGATAACTAAAGACCTAAAGAGGAAGAAGACACTATAAAAGGAGGAGCCACACTCTGAGCCCTCAGTTGGAGCTGAGCATTTGAAGGAGCAACATGCTCATATACCCGCAGCACAGCCCTTACCATGCCTGATGAGATCGCTGGAGGATCGAAACGCGCAGAAAGAGGGCTAGTGCTAGCTAATAAGGGCAAAAGGCCAAAGCTAAGACACACATTAAGCTAAATTATGCGGGAAGAGCCTATTATGGCTAACTATAAGCTAAAATTAATTAGACTCCAACATCCCTGCTAAGCCCTAAGCTCTCCTTTAAAAGCTAAATTAGGCTAATTGAAATTAACCCCAACCAGGACCAAATTCTAACCCTAACCTTGGGTAATTTAATGCTAATTGAGCCATGGCCTAAAGGCTAACCCTAATCTGCCTTATTTCTATTGTGTGGGGATGTGAACTGGGGTCTTTACTGGACTATCCCTAATCTGCCTTGTCTCTGTGTGTGTGGAGATGTGAACTGGGGGCTTACGGTCGGGGTGGGGGGATAGTGAACCGGCGTAAGGACAGTGCCTAACCGGGCCCACCTCGGTGGGCTAGGGATTGTTTAACCCTAATACTGCCCGTGCTCTGCGTCGGATCTGCCCCCTCCCTCTGGCCAAGGGGCTAACCCTAATCTGCTCTGGATGTGTTGGGATGGGGATGTGAACTGGGGTCTTGTGAGGCTAACCCTAATCTGCCTTAGACAAATGGAGATGTGGATGTGAACTGGGGTCTTGAAGTCGCAGTCCTGGTACCTGAAAGACAAAAAAACAGGGGGATTAGACACAATGGTGAAATAATACCATAAACACAATTAATACTTACCTGGGGAGAAGGAGAAACCTAAATTAAGGACTAAGACCTAAATTGAAGAAGAGGACTATAAAAGGAGGAGCCACACTCTGAGCCCTCAGTTGGAGACATAGCATTTGAAGGAGCAACATGCTCATATACCGCAGCTAGCCCTTACCATGCCTGAAGAGACCGCTGGAGATCGAAGCGCGCAGAAAAGAGGGCTAGCGCTAGCTAATAAGGGCAAAAAGGCCAAAGCAAAGACACATTTAGTAAGCTAAATTATGCGGAAGAGCCTATTATGGCTAACTAAACTAAAATTAATTAGACTCCAAGTCCCTGCTAAGCCCTAAGCTCTCCCCTTAAAGCTAAATTAGGCTAATTTTTACTAACCCCAACCAGGACCAAATTCTAACCCTAACCTTGGGTATTTAATGCTAATTGAGCCATGGCTAAAGGCTAACCCTAATCTGCCTTATCTTCTATTGTGTGGAGATGTGAACTGGGGTCTTAACTGGACTAACCCTAATCTGCCTTGTCTCAGTGTGTGTGGAGATGTGAACTGGGGGCTTACGGTCGGGGGTGGGGGGATAGTGAACCGGCGTAAGGACAGTGCCTAACCGGGCCCACCTCGGTGGGCTAGGGATTGTTTAACCCTAATACTGCCCGTGCCTGCGTCGGATCTGCCCCCTCCCTCTGGCCAAGGGGCTAACCCTAATCTGCTCTGGATGTGTTGGGATGGGGATGTGAACTGGGGTCTTGGTGAGGCTAACCCTAATCTGCCTTAGACATATGGAGGTGTGGATGTGAACTGGGGTCTTGAAGTCGCAGTCCTGGTACCTGAAAGACAAAAAACAGGGGGATTAGACACAATGGTGAAATAATACCATAAACACAATTAATACTTACCTGGGGAGAAGGGAGAAACCTAAATTAAGGATAACTAAGCCTAAAGAGGAAGAAGAGGACTATAAAAGGAGGAGCCACACTCTGAGCCCTCAGTTGGAGACATAGCATTGAAGGAGCAACATGCTCATATACCCCGCAGCTAGCCCTTACCATGCCTGATGAGACCGCTGGAGGTCGAAAGCGTAGCAGAAAGAGGGCTAGTGCTAGCTAATAAGGGCAAAAAGGCCAAAGCAAAGACACATTAGTAAGTTAATTATGCGGGAAGAGCCTACTATGGCTAACTAAACTAAAATTAATTAGACTCCAACATCCCTGCTAAGCCCTAAGCTCTCCCCTTAAAAGCTAAATTAGGCTAATTGGAATTAACCCCAACCAGGACCAAATTCCTAACCCTAACCTTGGGTATTTAATGCTAATTTGAGCCATGGCCTAAAGGCTAACCCTAATCTGCCTTATCTTCTATTGTGTGGGGATGTGAACTGGGGTCTTACTGGACTAACCCTAATCTGCCTTGTCTCTGTGTGTGTGGAGATGTGAACTGGGGGCTTACGGTCGGGGTGGGGGGATAGTGAACCGGCGTAAGGACAGTGCCTAACCGGGCCCACCTCGGTGGGCTAGGGATTGTTTTAACCCTAATACTGCCCGTGCCTGCGTCGGATCTGCCCCCTCCCTCTGGCCAAGGGGCTAACCCTAATCTGCTCTGGATGTGTTGGGATGGGGATGTGAACTGGGGTCTTGGTGAGGCTAACCCTAATCTGCCTTAGACATATGGAGGTGTGGATGTGAACTGGGGTCTTGAAGCCGCAGTCCTGGTACCTGAAAGACAAAAAAACAGGGGGATTAGACACAATGGTGAAATAATACCATAAACACAATTAATACTTACCTGGGGAGAAGGGAGAAACCTAAATTAAGGATTAAGAGCTAAAAGGGAAGAAGACACTATAAAAGGAGGAGCCACACTCTGAGCCCTCAGTTGGAGACATGAGCATTGAAGGAGCAACATGCTCATATTACCCCAGCTAGCCCTTACCATGCCTGACGAGACCGCGGAGGTCGAAACGCAGTGCAGAAAGAGGGCTAGCTAGCTAATAAGGGCAAAAGGCCAAAGCTAAGACACACATTCATTAAGCTAAATTATGCGGGAAGAGCCTACTATGGCTAATCTATAAGCTAAATTAATTAGACTCCAACATCCCTGCTAAGCCCTAAGCTCTCCCTAAAAGCTAAATTAGGCTAATTGGAATTAACCCCAACCAGGACCAAATTCTAACCCTAACCTTGGGTATTTATGCTAATTTGAGCCATGCCTAAAGGCTAACCCTAATCTGCCTTATTTCTATTGTGTGGGGATGTGAACTGGGGTCTTTACTGGACTAACCCTAATCTGCCTTGTCTCTGTGTGTGTGGAGATGTGAACTGGGGCTTACGGTCGGGGGTGGGGGGATAGTGAACCGCGTAAGGACAGTGCCTAACCGGGCCCACCTCGGTGGGCTAGGGATTGTTTAACCTAATACTGCCCGTGCCTGCGTCGGATCTGCCCCCTCCCTCTGGCCAGGGGCTAACCCTAATCTGCTCTGGATGTGTTGGGATGGGGATGTGAACTGGGGGTCTTGGTGAGGCTAACCTAATCTGCCTTAGACATATGGAGGTGTGGATGTGAACTGGGGTCTTGAAGCCGCAGTCCTGGTACCTGAAAGACAAAAAAAAGCAGGGGGGTTTAGATACAATGGTTAAAAAAAACCAAAAACACAATTAATACTTACATGGGGTAGAAGGGAGAAACCTAAATTAAGGATAACTAAAGCTAAATGGGAAGAGGACTATAAAGGAGGAGCCACACTTGAGCCCTCAGTTGGAGACATAGCATTGAAGGAGCAACATGCTCATACACCCGCTGCTAGCCCTTACCATGCCTGAAGAGACCGCTGGAGGTCGAAAGCGCGCAGAAAGAGGGCTAGCGCTAGCTAATAAGGGCAAAAGGCCAAAGCAAAGACACATTAGTTAAATATGCGGGAAGAGCCTAATATGGCTAATCTAAACTAAAATTAATTAGACTCCAACATCCCTGCTAAGCCCTAAGCTCTCCCCTTAAAGCTAAATTAGGCTAATTGAAAATTAACCCCAACCAGGACCAAATTCTAACCCTAACCTTGGGTAATTTAATGCTAATTTGAGCCATGGCCTAAAGGCTAACCCTAATCTGCCTTATCTTCTATTGTGTGGGGATGTGAACTGGGGTCTTTACTGGACTAACCCTAATCTGCCTTGTCTCTGTGTGTGTGGAGATGTGAACTGGGGGCTTACGGTCGGGGTGGGGGATAGTGAACCGCGTAAGGACAGTGCCTAACCCGGGCCCACCTCGGTGGGCTCGGGATTGTTTTAACCCTAATACTGCCCGTGCCTGCGTCGGATCTGCCCCCTCCCTCTGGCCAAGGGGCTAACCCTAATCTGCTCTGGATGTGTTGGGATGGGGATGTGAACTGGGGGTCTTGGTGAGGCTAACCCTAATCTGCCTTAGACATACGGAGGTGTGGATGTGAACTGGGGGTCTTGAAGCCGCAGTCCTGGTACCTGAAAGACAAAAAACAGGGGGGATTAGACACAATGGTGAAAAATACCATAAACACAATTAAATACTTACCTGGGGAGAAGGGAGAAACCTAAATTAAGGATTAAGACCTAAATTGGTAAGAGGACTATAAAGGAGGAGCCACACTCTGAGCCCTCAGTTGGAGACATAGCATTGAAGGAGCAACATGCTCATATACCCCGCAGCTAGCCCTTACCATGCCTGAAGAGACCGCTGGAGGTCGAAACGCGTAGCAGAAAGAGGGCTAGCGCTAGCTAATAAGGGCAAAAAGGCCAAAGCTAAAGACACATTATTAAGTTAAATTAGCGGGAAGAGCCTATTATGGCTAATCTATACTAGCTAAATTAATTAGACTCCAACTTGTCCCTGCTAAGCCCTAAGCTCTCCCTTAAAGCTAAATTAGGCTAAATTGGAATTAACCCCAACCAGGACCAAATTCTAACCCTAACCTTGGGTA
>JAIFZK010000073.1:0-18719 GCA_027481765.1 Tenualosa thibaudeaui | reverse complement strand
TTGAAAGCTAATTGAGCCATGGCTAAAGGCTAACCCTAATCTGCCTTATCTATATGTGTGGGGATGTGAACTGGGGTCTTAACTGGACTAACCTAATCTGCCTTGTCTCTGTGCGTGTGGAGATGTGAACTGGGGGCTTACGGTCGGGGGTGGGGGATAGTGAACCGGCGTAAGGACAGTGCCTAACCGGGCCCACCTCGGTGGGCTAGGGATTGTTTAACCCTAATACTGCCCGTGCCTGCGTCCGGATCTGCCCCCTCCCCTCTGGCCAAGGGGCTAACCCTAATCTGCTCTGGATGTGTTGGGATGGGGATGTGAACTGGGGGTCTTGGTGAGGCTAACCTAATCTGCCTTAGACATATGGAGGTGTGGATGTGAACTGGGGTCTTGAAGCCGCAGTCCTGGTACCTGAAAGACAAAAAAACAGGGGATTAGACACAATGGTGAAATAATACCATAAACACAATTAAATACTTACCTGGGGAGAAGGAGAAACCTAAATTAAGGATTAACTAAGACCTAAATTGGAAGAAGGACTATAAAGGAGGAGCCACACTCTGAGCCCTCAGTTGGAGATATACATTTGAAGGAGCAACATGCTCATATTTACCCGCAGCTAGCCCTTACCATGCCTGAAGAGACCGCTGGAGGTCGAAACGCGCAGAAAGAGGGCTAGCGCTAGCTAATAAGGGCAAATAGGCCAAAGCAAAGACACATTTTTAAAACTATGCGGGAAAGAGCCTAATATGGCTAATTGTATAAGCTAAAATTAATTAGACTCCAACTAAGTCCCTGCTAAGCCCTAAGCTCTCCTCCTAAAGCTAAATTAGGCTAAATTTAAATAACCCCAACCAGGACCAAATTCTAACCCTAACCTTGGGTATTTTAAAGCTAATTCGAGCCATGGCTAATAGGCTAACCCTAATCTGCCTTATCTTCTATTGTGTGGGGATGTGAACTGGGAGTTTTCACTGGACTAACCTAATCTGCCTTGTCTCTGTGCGTGTGGAGATGTGAACTGGGGGCTTACGGTCGGGGGTGGGGGGATAGTGAACCGGCGTAAGGACAGTGCCTAACCGGGCCCACCTCGGTGGGCTAGGGATTGTTTAACCTAATACTGCCCGTGCCTGCGTCGGATCTGCCCCCCTCCCTCTGGCCAAGGGGCTAACCCTAATCTGCTCTGGATGTGTTGGGATGGGGATGTGAACTGGGGGTCTTGGTGAGGCTTAACCTAATCTGCCTTAGACATACGGAGGTGTGGATGTGAACTGGGGGTCTTGAAGCCGCAGTCCTGGTACCTGAAAGACAAAAAAACAGGGGGGATTAGACACAATGGTGAAAAAATACCATAAACACAATTAAATACTTACCTGGGGAGAAGGAGAAACCTAAATTAAGGATTACTAAAGCTAAATTGGTGAGGACTATAAAAGGAGGAGCCACACTCTGAGCCCTCAGTTGGAGATATACATTTGAAGGAGCAACATGCTCATATTTACCCGCAGCTAGCCCTCACCATGCCTGAAGAGACCGCTGGAGGTCGAAGCAGCGTGCAGAAAGAGGGCTAGCGCTAGCTAATAAGGGCAAAAGGCCAAAGCTAAGACACATTGTTACTAAACTAAGCGGGAAGAGCCTAATATGGCTAATTGTATAAGCTAAAACTAATTAGACTCCAGCTAAGTCCCTGCTAAGCCCTAAGCTCTCCCCCCTTAAAGCTAAATTAAGCTAAATTTAAATAACCCCAACCAGGACCAAATTCTAACCCTAACCTTGGGGATTGTGCAAGCTAATTCGAGCCATGGCTAAAGGCTAACCCTAATCTGCCTTATCTTTATTGTGTGGGGATGTGAACTGGGGTTTTCACTGGACTAACCCTAATCTGCCTTGTCTCTGTGCGTGTGGAGATGTGAACTGGGGCTTACGGTCGGGGGTGGGGGGATAGAGAACCGGCGTAAGTACAGTGCCTAAACCGCGCCCACATCGGTGTGCTATGGATTGAGTTAACCCTAATACTGCACGTGCCTGCGTCGGATCTGCCCCCTCCCTATGTCCAATGGGCTAACCCTAATCTGCTCTGGATGTGTTGGGATGGGGATGTGAACTGGGGGTCTTGGTGAGGCTAACCCTAATCTGCCTTAGACATACGGAGGTGTGGATGTGAACTGGGGGTCTTGAAGCCGCAGTCCTGGTACCTGAAAGACAAAAAAACAGGGGGGATTAGACACAATGGTGAAAAAATACCATAAACACAATTAAATACTTACCTGGGGGAGAAGGGAGAAACCTAAATTAAGGATTGACTAAAGCTAAATTGGTATTGGAGGACTATAAAAGGAGGAGCCACACTCTGAGCCCTCAGTTGGAGATATAGCATTTGAAGGAGCAACATGCTCATATTTACCCGCAGCTAGCCCTTACCATGCCTGAAGAGACCGACGGAGGTCGAAAGCGCGTCAGAAAAAGAGGGCTAGCGCTGGCTACTAGGGGCAAATAGGCCAAAGCTAAGACACATTTTTATTAAATTAAGCGGGAAGAGCCTAATATGGCTAATTGTATAAGCTAAAACTAATTAGACTCCAGCTAAGTCCCTGCTAAGCCCTAAGCTCTCCCCCCCTAAAGCTAAATTAAGCTAAATTTAAATAACCCCAACCAGGACCAAATTCTAACCCTAACCTTGGGTATTTTAATGCTAATTTGAGCCATGGCTAAAGGCTAACCCTAATCTGCCTTATCTTCTATTGTGTGGGGATGTGAACTGGGGTTTTCACTGGACTAACCATAAACTGCCTTGTCTCTGTGCGAGTGGAGATGTGAACTGGGTGATTACGTTCGGGGGGTGGGTGGGATAGTGAACCGGCGTAAGGACAGTGCCTAACCCAGGCCCACCTCGGGGGGCTAGGGATTGTTTTAACCCTAATACTGCCCGTGCCTGCGTCCGGATCTGCCCCCCCTCCCTCTGGCCAAGGGGCTAACCCTAATCTGCTCTGGATGTGTTGGGATGGGGATGTGAACTGGGGGTCTTGGTGAGGCTAACCCTAATCTGCCTTAGACATACGGAGGTGTGGATGTGAACTGGGGGTCTTGAAGCCGCAGTCCTGGTACCTGAAAGACAAAGACAGGGGGATTAGACACAATGGGGAAAAATACCATAAACACAATTAAATACTTACCTGGGGAGAAGGGAGAAACCTAAATTAAGGATTAACTAAAGCAAAATTGGTAACGAGGACTATAAAAGGAGGAGCCACACTCTGGGCCCGCAGTTGGTGATATTCAATTTAAGGAGCACCATGGTCATGTTTTGCCCGCAGCTAGCCCTTACCATGCCTGAAGAGACCGACTGGAGGTCAAAGCAGCGTGAAAAGAGGGCTAGCGCTAGCTAATAAGGGCAAATAGGCCAAAGCAAAGACACATTTTTACTAAACTAAGCGGGAAGAGCCTAATATGGCTAATTGTATAAGCTAAAACTAATTAGACTCCAGCTAAGTCCCTGCTAAGCCCTAAGCTCTCCCCCCCTAAAGCTAAATTAAGCTAAATTTAAATAACCCCAACCAGGACCAAATTCTAACCCTAACCGTGGGTATTTTGAAAGCTAATTGAGAGCATGGCTAATTGGCTAACCCTAATCTGCCTTATCTTTATTGTGTGGGGATGTGAACTGGGAGTCTTTCACTGGACTAACCCTAATCTGCCTTGTCTCTGTGCGTGTGGAGATGTGAACTGGGGGCTTACGGTCGGGGGTGGGGGGATAGTGAACCGGCGTAAGGACAGTGCCTAACCGGGCCCACCTCGGTGGGCTAGGGATTGTTTAACCCTAATACTGCCCGTGCCTGCGTCGGATCTGCCCCCTCCCTCTGGCCAAGGGCTAACCCTAATCTGCTCTGGATGTGTTGGGATGGGGATGTGAACTGGGGTCTTGGTGAGGCTAACCCTAATCTGCCTTAGACATACGGAGGTGTGGATGTGAACTGGGGTCTTGAAGCCGCAGTCCTGGTACCTGAAAGACAAAAAAACAGGGGATTAGACACAATGGTGAAAAAATACCATAAACACAATTAAATACTTACCTGGGGAGAAGGGAGAAACCTAAATTAAGGATTACTAAAGCTAAATTGGTATTGAGGACTATAAAAGGAGGAGCCACACTCTGAGCCCTCAGTTGGAGATGTGCATTTGAAGGAGCAACATGCTCATATTTACCCCGCAGCTAGCCCTTACCATGCCTGAAGAGACCGCTGGAGGTCAAACGCAGCGTCAAAGAGGGCTAGCGCTAGCTAATAAGGGCAAAAAGGCCAAAGCAAAGACACATTGTTACTAAACTAAGCGGGAAGAGCCTAATATGGCTAATTGTATAAGCTAAAACTAATTCGACTCCAGCTAAGTCCCTGCTAAGCCCTAAGCTCTCCCCCCCTAAAGCTAAATTACGCTAAATTTAAATAACCCCAACCAGGACCAAATTCTAACCCTAACCTTGGGTATTTAAAGCTAATTAGAGCCATGGCTAATAGGCTAACCCTAATCTGCCTTAGCTTTATTGTGTTGGGATGTGAACTGGGAGTTTTAGCTAGGCTAACCCTAATCTGCCTTTGGTCAGAGCGTGTGGAGATGTGAACTGGGGCTTACGGTCGGGGTGGGGGGATAGTGAACCGTAAGGACAGTGCCTAACCGGGCCCACCTCGGTGGGCTAGGGATTGTTTTAACCCTAATACTGCCCGTGCCCTGCGTCGGATCTGCCCCCTCCCTCTGGCCAAGGGGCTAACCCTAATCTGCTCTGGATGTGTTGGGATGGGGATGTGAACTGGGGGTCTTGGTGAGGCTAACCCTAATCTGCCTTAGACATACGGAGGTGTGGATGTGAACTGGGGGTCTTGAAGCCGCAGTCCTGGTACCTGAAAGACAAAAAAACAGGGGCCATTAGACACAATGGTGAAAAAATACCATAAACACAATTAAATACTTACCTGGGGAGAAGGGAGAAACCTAAATTAAGGATTACTAAAGCTAAATTGGTATTGTTGAGGACTATAAAAGGAGGAGCCACACTTTGAGCCCTCAGTTGGAGATATGCATTTGAAGGAGCAACATGCTCATATTTACCCCAGCTAGCCCTTACCATGCCTGAAGAGACCGACTGGAGGTCAAAGCGTCAGAAAGAGGGCTAGCGCTAGCTAAGGGCAAATAGGCCAAAGCAAAGACACATTGTTATTAAACTAAGCGGGAAGAGCCTATTATGGCTAATTATAAGCTAAAATTAATTAGACTCCAACTAAGTCCCTGCTAAGCCCTAAGCTCTCCCCTAAAGCTAAATTAGGCTAAATTTAAATAACCCCAACCAGGACCAAATTCTAACCCTAACCTTGGGTATTTTGAAAGCTAATTGAGCCATGGCTAAAGGCTAACCCTAATCTGCCTTATCTTCTATTGTGTGGGGATGTGAACTGGGGTCTTTACTGGACTAACCCTAATCTGCCTTGTCTCTGTGCGTGTGGAGATGTGAACTGGGGGCTTACTGTCGGGGGGTGGGGGGATAGTGAACCGGCGTAAGGACAGTGCCTAACCCGGGCCCACCTCGGTGGGCTAGGGAGTGTGTTAACCCTAATACTGCCCGTGCCTGCGTCGGATCTGCCCAACCTCCCTCTGGCAAAGGTGCTAAACATAATCTGCTGTGGATGTGGTTGGATGTGGATTTGTACTGGGGGTCTTGTTGAGGCTAACCCTAATCTGCCTTAGACATACGGTGGTGTGGATGTGAACTGGGGGTCTTGAAGCCGCAGTCCTGGTACCTGAAAGACAAAAAAACAGGGGGGATTAGACACAATGGTGAAAAAATACCATAAACACAATTAAATACTTACCTGGGGAGAAGGGAGAAACCTAAATTAAGGATAACTAAAGCTAAATTGGAGGACTATAAAAGGAGGAGCCACACTTTGAGCCCTCAGTTGGAGATGAGCATTTAAGAAGGAGCAACATGCTCATATTTACCCGCCCTGCACCATGCCTGAAGAGACCGACTGGAGGTCGAAAGCGTGTAAAAGAGGGCTAGCGCTAGCTAATAAGGGCAAATAGGCCAAAGCTAAGACACATTGTTACTAAACTAGCGGGAAGAGCCTAATATGGCTAATATACAAGCTAAAATTAATTAGACTCCAACTAAGTCCCTGCTAAGCCCTAAGCTCTCCCCTAAAGCTAAATTAGGCTAAATTTAAATAACCCCAACCAGGACCAAATTCTAACCCTAACCTTGGGTAATTTAAAGCTAATTGAGCCATGGCTAAAGGCTAACCCTAATC
Source organism: Tenualosa thibaudeaui (assembly GCA_027481765.1). Lineage (NCBI taxonomy): Eukaryota > Metazoa > Chordata > Actinopteri > Clupeiformes > Clupeidae > Tenualosa > Tenualosa thibaudeaui. The sequence continues at coordinate 12,426 of JAIFZK010000073.1, read as the reverse complement.
TGCCTTATCTTCTATTGTGTGGGGATGTGAACTGGGGTCTTTCACTGGACTAACCCTAATCTGCCTTGTCTCTGTGCGTGTGGAGATGTGAACTGGGGGCTTACGGTCGGGGGGTGGGGGGGATAGTGAACCGGCGTAAGGACAGTGCCTAACCCGGGCCCACCTCGGTGGGCTAGGGATTGTTTTAACCCTAATAATTCACGTGCCTGCGTCGGATCTGCCCCCTCCCTCTGGCCAAGGGGCTAACCCTAATCTGCTCTGGATGTGTTGGGATGGGGATGTGAACTGGGGGTCTTGGTGAGGCTAACCCTAATCTGCCTTAGACATACGGAGGTGTGGATGTGAACTGGGGTCTTGAAGCCGCAGTCCTGGTACCTGAAAGACAAAAAAACAGGGGGATTAGACACAATGGTGAAAAATACCATAAACACAATTAAATACTTACCTGGGGAGAAGGGAGAAACCTAAATTAAGGATTACTAAAGCTAAATTGGATTGTTGAGGACTATAAAGGAGGAGCCACACTCTGAGCCCTCAGTTGGAGATGTAGCATTGAAGGAGCAACATGCTCATATTTACCCGCAGCTAGCCCTTACCATGCCTGAAGAGACCGCTGGAGGTCGAAAGCGTCAGAAAGAGGGCTAGCGCTAGCTAAGGGCAAAAAGGCCAAAGCTAAGACACATTGTTACTAAACTAAGCGGGAAGAGCCTATTATGGCTAATTGTACTAAGCTAAAACTAATTAGACTCCAACTAAGTCCCTGCTAAGCCCTAAGCTCTCCCCTAAAGCTAAATTAGGCTAAATTTAAATAACCCCAACCAGGACCAAATTCTAACCCTAACCTTGGGTATTTTGAATGCTAATTGAGCCATGGCCTAAAGGCTAACCCTAATCTGCCTTATCTTCTATTGTGTGGGGATGTGAACTGGGAGTTTTACTGGACTAACCCTAATCTGCCTTGTCTCTGTGTGTGTGGAGATGTGAACTGGGGCTTACGGTCGGGGGTGGGGGATAGTGAACCGGCGTAAGGACAGTGCCTAACCGGGCCCACCTCGGTGGGCTAGGGATTGTTTTAACCCTAATACTGCCCGTGCCTGCGTCGGATCTGCCCCCTCCCTCTGGCCAAGGGGCTAACCCTAATCTGCTCTGGATGTGTTGGGATGGGGATGTGAACTGGTCCTTTCCTGAGGCTAACCCTAATCCCCTTCTACCTAGACTAAGGTGTGGATGTGAACTGGGGTCTTGAAGCCGCAGTCCTGGTACCTGAAAGACAAAAAAACAGCTTAACCACAATGGTGAAAAAATACCATAAACACAATTAATACTTACCTGGGGAGAAGGGAAAACCTAAATTAAGGATTACTAAACCTAAGCTAAGAAACTGGAGGAGCCAACCCTTCTGAGCCCTCAGTTGGAGCTGACCATTCTAAGGAGCAACATGCCTCCCTTTACCAATGACAGCCCTACCATGCCTGAGCGAGACCGCTAAACTTATTTGCTAAGATAAGGCTAGAGCTTACCAAAAGGCCAAAGCAAAGACACATTTTTATTAAACTAACCCTTAAAGCCCTAATATGGCTAACCTAAAGCTAAAATTAATTAGACTCCTAACCTTGATCTAAGCCTAAGCTCTCCCCTAAAGCTAAATTTTGGCTCGCTAAATTAACCTGGAGAAAACCTACCCTGTACCTAAGGAAAATGACTAACTAGCTAACCTTCACTCTCCTAATCACTAACCTGGGAATCCCAATACCCCTCCCTTACTAATCATAATATTGATAAAACTAAGGGTACTTAGACCTATGGCCTTATCCACCACACCTAAGATAATACAGCTAAGAGAGGCTCTTGGCGTATGGGGGTGAACTGTCTAGGGGGCAAACATCCATTACACCCTCGCCTGAAGAAGGCCACATGTGCTCTAACGTGAGGCCGGCACACAAAGCTAAAGCTATGCTGGATTTATTTTGAAAACTCACTAACCCTAACCCTAGCACACACTACACTTAATATTGCAACACAAACAATTACACTTACCTACACTACATACAATATTTAATGGAGGGACGGGAACATGGACAGGGAATAAGCTAATTTTTGTGGTGTGGTGATGGGCAGTGGGCAACGGTAGAGGGAAGGACCGTGCAATCCCGATTGGGCGAAGTGTGCTAACTTTGGCATGCTCAGCCCTTTCTTTCTTTCCTAATCCGACCCAGCCAGTTATCCTCCTAACCTTAACCCTATGCCTAAACCTAAACCCAAACCTAAACTTAACCATTAGAGGAATACTTACCTGGAGAAAACTAAGACTCCTACAATGAGAAAACCTATTTGGCTCAACTAAGATAATCCTCTGACATCGAGAAAACCTACCTGGCTCGACCAAGATAAAACCCCCCCATGCTAAACCCACTAAATCCCTTATAATGTTTAAATATGCCCTAACCCCAACCAATACCTAAACCTAACCCCCCCGACCTCGTATAGGGCCCAAGAGACAACAACACACAACACAGAGCTCATCTTAATTTTATTTGGAATGCAGAACATGGAGATTACCTGAAACAGAGATAAAAGGAACATTAGCATTGAGAAAACCTACTTGGCTCAACTAAGATACTTACCTGAAGATAAACTAAGATACTTACCTTGATAAAAAGAAGAGTGGAACATCGAGAAAACCATTTTGGCTCGCCTAAGATACTTACCTGGAGAAAACTTGGACTCCTGTAAAGAAAAGGAAAATAAGAGATTAAAATACACACACTAACACAAAATAAGATTAAGAATTAACACATACACACACAGCAACAATACACTTGAGAAAACCTATTGGACTCGACCTTGGGATCCTAAAACACAAGATTAATTTTTCAGAGAGGCGGGGCTGGGAGTATAAAAGGGAGAACTGTCTAGGGCAAACATCCATTACAGCCCTCGCCTGAAGAAGAGCCACATGGGCTCGAAACAGCGTCGCGATAAGGGCACACAAAGCTAAAGCTATGTAATGGCTAATTTTTTGAAAACTCACTAAGTTTTGACTTAGCACACACTACACTTAATATTGCAACACAAACAATTACACTTACCTACACTACATACAATATTTAATGGAGGGACGGGAACATGGACAGGGAATAAGCTAATTTTTGTGGTGTGGTGATGGGCAGTGGGCAACGGTAGAGGGAAGGACCGTGCAATCCCGATTGGGCGAAGTGTGCTAACTTTGGCATGCTAAGCCCTTTCTTTCTTTCCTAATCCTAACCAGCCAGTTATCCTCCCTAACCTTAACCCTATGCCTAAACCTAAACCCAAACCTAAACTTAACCATTAGAGGAATACTTACCTGGAGAAAACTAAGACTCCTACAATGAGAAAACCTATTTGGCTCAACTAAGATAATCCTCTGACATCGAGAAAACCTACCTGGCTCGACCAAGATAAAACCCCCCCATGCTAAACCCACTAAATCCCTTATAATGTTTAAATATGCCCTAACCCCAACCAATACCTAAACCTAACCCCCCCGACCTCGTATAGGACCCAAGAGACAACAACACACAACACAGAGCTCATCTTAATTTTATTTGGAATGCAGAACATGGAGATTACCTGAAACAGAGATAAAAGGAACATTAGCATTGAGAAAACCTACTTGGCTCAACTAAGATACTTACCTGAAGATAAACTAAGATACTTACCTTGATAAAAAGAAGAGTGGAACATCGAGAAAACCATTTTGGCTCGCCTAAGATACTTACCTGGAGAAAACTTGGACTCCTGTAAAGAAAAGGAAAATAAGAGATTAAAATACACACACTAACACAAAATAAGATTAAGAATTAACACATACACACACAGCAACAATACACTTCTTGAGAAAACCTATTGGACTCGACCTTGGGATCCTAAAACACAAGATTAATTTTTCAGAGAGGCGGGGCTGGGAGTATAAAAGGGAGAACTGTCTAGGGCAAACATCCATTACAGCCCTCGCCTGAAGAAGAGCCACATGGGCTCGAAACGCGTGATAAGGGCACACAAAGCTAAAGCTATGTAATGGCTAATTTTTGAAAACTCACTAAGTTTTGACTTAGCACACACTACACTTAATATTGCAACACAAACAATTACACTTACCTACACTACATACAAGATTTAATGGAGGGACGGGAACATGGACAGGGAATAAGCTAATTTTTGTGGTGTGGTGATGGGCAGTGGGCAACGGTAGAGGAAGGACCGTGCAATCCCGATTGGGCGAAGTGTGCTAACTTTGGCATGCTAAGCCCTTTCTTTCTTTCCTAATCCTAACCAGCCAGTTATCCTCCCTAACCTTAACCCTATGCCTAAACCTAAACCCAAACCTAAACTTAACCATTAGAGGAATACTTACCTGGAGAAAACTAAGACTCCTACAATGAGAAAACCTATTTGGCTCAACTAAGATAATCCTCTGACATCGAGAAAACCTACCTGGCTCGACCAAGATAAAACCCCCCCATGCTAAACCCACTAAATCCCTTATAATGTTTAAATATGCCCTAACCCCAACCAATACCTAAACCTAACCCCCCCGACCTCGTATAGGACCCAAGAGACAACAACACACAACACAGAGCTCATCTTAATTTTATTTGGAATGCAGAACATGGAGATTACCTGAAACAGAGATAAAAGGAACATTAGCATTGAGAAAACCTACTTGGCTCAACTAAGATACTTACCTGAAGATAAACTAAGATACTTACCTTGATAAAAAGAAGAGTGGAACATCGAGAAAACCATTTTGGCTCGCCTAAGATACTTACCTGGAGAAAACTTGGACTCCTGTAAAGAAAAGGAAAATAAGAGATTAAAATACACACACTAACACAAAATAAGATTAAGAATTAACACATACACACACAGCAACAATACACTTGAGAAAACCTATTGGACTCGACCTTGGGATCCTAAAACACAAGATTAATTTTTCAGAGAGGCGGGGCTGGGAGTATAAAGGGGAGAACTGTCTAGGGCAAACATCCATTACAGCCCTCGCCTGAAGAAGAGCCACATGGGCTCAAACGTCGCGATAAGGGCACACAAAGCTAAAGCTATGTAATGGCTAATTTTTGAAAACTCACTAAGTTTTGACTTAGCACACACTACACTTAATATTGCAACACAAACAATTACACTTACCTACACTACATACAATATTTAATGGAGGGACGGGAACATGGACAGGGAATAAGCTAATTTTTGTGGTGTGGTGATGGGCAGTGGGCAACGGTAGAGGAAGGACCGTGCAATCCCGATTGGGATGTGTGCTAACTTTGGCATGCTAAGCCCTTTCTTTCTTTCCTAATCCTAACCAGCCAGTTATCCTCCCTAACCTTAACCCTATGCCTAAACCTAAACCCAAACCTAAACTTAACCATTAGAGGAATACTTACCTGGAGAAAACTAAGACTCCTACAATGAGAAAACCTATTTGGCTCAACTAAGATAATCCTCTGACATCGAGAAACCTACCTGGCTCGACCAAGATAAAACCCCCATGCTAAACCCACTAAATCCCTTATAATGTTTAAATATGCCCTAACCCCAACCAATACCTAAACCTAACCCCCGACCTCGTATAGGACCCAAGAGACAACAACACACAACACAGAGCTCATCTTAATTTTATTTGGAATGCAGAACATGGAGATTACCTGAAACAGAGATAAAAGGAACATTAGCATTGAGAAAACCTACTTGGCTCAACTAAGATACTTACCTGAAGATAAACTAAGATACTTACCTTGATAAAAAGAAGAGTGGAACATCGAGAAAACCATTTTGGCTCGCCTAAGATACTTACCTGGAGAAAACTTGGACTCCTGTAAAGAAAAGGAAAATAAGAGATTAAAATACACACACTAACACAAAATAAGATTAAGAATTAACACATACACACACAGCAACAATACACTTGAGAAAACCTATTGGACTCGACCTTGGGATCCTAAAACACAAGATTAATTTTTCAGAGAGGCGGGGCTGGGAGTATAAAGGGAGAACTGTCTAGGGCAAACATCCATTACAGCCCTCGCCTGAAGAAGAGCCACATGGGCTCGAAACGCGTCATAAGATAAGGGCACACAAAGCTAAAGCTATGTAATGGCTAATTTTTTGAAAACTCACTAAGTTTTGACTTAGCACACACTACACTTAATATTGCAACACAAACAATTACACTTACCTACACTACATACAATATTTAATGGAGGGACGGAACATGGACAGGGAATAAGCTAATTTTTTGTGGTGTGGTGATGGGCAGTGGGCAACGGTAGAGGGAAGGACCGTGCAATCCCGATTGGGCGAAGTGTGCTAACTTTGGCATGCTAAGCCCTTTCTTTCTTTCCTAATCCTAACCAGCCAGTTATCCTCCCTAACCTTAACCCTATGCCTAAACCTAAACCCAAACCTAAACTTAACCATTAGAGGAATACTTACCTGGAGAAAACTAAGACTCCTACAATGAGAAAACCTATTTGGCTCAACTAAGATAATCCTCTGACATCGAGAAAACCTACCTGGCTCGACCAAGATAAAACCCCCCCATGCTAAACCCACTAAATCCCTTATAATGTTTAAATATGCCCTAACCCCAACCAATACCTAAACCTAACCCCCCCGACCTCGTATAGGACCCAAGAGACAACAACACACAACACAGAGCTCATCTTAATTTTATTTGGAATGCAGAACATGGAGATTACCTGAAACAGAGATAAAAGGAACATTAGCATTGAGAAAACCTACTTGGCTCAACTAAGATACTTACCTGAAGATAAACTAAGATACTTACCTTGATAAAAAGAAGAGTGGAACATCGAGAAAACCATTTTGGCTCGCCTAAGATACTTACCTGGAGAAAACTTGGACTCCTGTAAAGAAAAGGAAAATAAGAGATTAAAATACACACACTAACACAAAATAAGATTAAGAATTAACACATACACACACAGCAACAATACACTTCGAGAAAACCTATTGGACTCGACCTTGGGATCCTAAAACACAAGATTAATTTTTCAGAGAGGCGGGGCTGGGAGTATAAAAGTGGAGAACTGTCTAGGGCAAACATCCATTACAGCCCTCGCCTGAAGAAGAGCCACATGGGCTCGAAACGCAGCGTCGCGATAAGGGCACACAAAGCTAAAGCTATGTAATGGCTAATTTTTTGAAAACTCACTAAGTTTTGACTTAGCACACACTACACTTAATATTGCAACACAAACAATTACACTTACCTACACTACATACAATATTTAATGGAGGGACGGGAACATGGACAGGGGAATAAGCTAACTCTTGTGGTGTGGTGATGGGCAGTGGGCAACGGTAGAGGGAAGGACCGTGCAATCCCGATTGGGCGAAGTGTGCTAACTTTGGCATGCTAAGCCCTTTCTTTCTTTCCTAATCCTAACCAGCCAGTTATCCTCCCTAACCTTAACCCTATGCCTAAACCTAAACCCAAACCTAAACTTAACCATTAGAGGAATACTTACCTGGAGAAAACTAAGACTCCTACAATGAGAAAACCTATTTGGCTCAACTAAGATAATCCTCTGACATCGAGAAAACCTACCTGGCTCGACCAAGATAAAACCCCCCCATGCTAAACCCACTAAATCCCTTATAATGTTTAAATATGCCCTAACCCCAACCAATACCTAAACCTAACCCCCCCGACCTCGTATAGGACCCAAGAGACAACAACACACAACACAGAGCTCATCTTAATTTTATTTGGAATGCAGAACATGGAGATTACCTGAAACAGAGATAAAAGGAACATTAGCATTGAGAAAACCTACTTGGCTCAACTAAGATACTTACCTGAAGATAAACTAAGATACTTACCTTGATAAAAAGAAGAGTGGAACATCGAGAAAACCATTTTGGCTCGCCTAAGATACTTACCTGGAGAAAACTTGGACTCCTGTAAAGAAAAGGAAAATAAGAGATTAAAATACACACACTAACACAAAATAAGATTAAGAATTAACACATACACACACAGCAACAATACACTTCGAGAAAACCTATTGGACTCGACCTTGGGATCCTAAAACACAAGATTAATTTTTCAGAGAGGCGGGGCTGGGAGTATAAAGGGAGAACTGTCTAGGGCAAACATCCATTACAGCCCTCGCCTGACGCAGAGCCACATGGGCTCGACAAGCGCCGCGATAAGGGCACACAAAGCTAAAGCTATGTAATGGCTAATTTTTTGAAAACTCACTAAGTTTTGACTTAGCACACACTACACTTAATATCGCAACACAAACAATTACACTTACCTACACTACATACAATATTTAATGGAGGGACGGAACATGGACAGGGAATAAGCTAATTTTTTGTGGTGTGGTGATGGGCAGTGGGCAACGGTAGAGGGAAGGACCGTGCAATCCCGATTGGGCGAAGTGTGCTAACTTTGGCATGCTAAGCCCTTTCTTTCTTTCCTAATCCTAACCAGCCAGTTATCCTCCCTAACCTTAACCCTATGCCTAAACCTAAACCCAAACCTAAACTTAACCATTAGAGGAATACTTACCTGGAGAAAACTAAGACTCCTACAATGAGAAAACCTATTTGGCTCAACTAAGATAATCCTCTGACATCGAGAAAACCTACCTGGCTCGACCAAGATAAAACCCCCCCATGCTAAACCCACTAAATCCCTTATAATGTTTAAATATGCCCTAACCCCAACCAATACCTAAACCTAACCCCCCCGACCTCGTATAGGACCCAAGAGACAACAACACACAACACAGAGCTCATCTTAATTTTATTTGGAATGCAGAACATGGAGATTACCTGAAACAGAGATAAAAGGAACATTAGCATTGAGAAAACCTACTTGGCTCAACTAAGATATTTACCTGAAGATAAACTAAGATACTTACCTTGATAAAAAGAAGAGTGGAACATCGAGAAAACCATTTTGGCTCGCCTAAGATACTTACCTGGAGAAAACTTGGACTCCTGTAAAGAAAAGGAAAATAAGAGATTAAAATACACACACTAACACAAAATAAGATTAAGAATTAACACATACACACACAGCAACAATACACTTCGAGAAAACCTATGGGACTCGACCTTGGGATCCTAAAACACAAGATTAATTTTTCAGAGAGGCGGGGCTGGGAGTATAAAAGGGAGAACTGTCTAGTGCAAACATCCATTACAGCCCTCGCCTGAAGAAGAGCCACATGGGCTCAAACGCGTCGCGATAAGGGCACACAAAGCTAAAGCTATGTAAGGGCTAATTCTTTGAAAACTCACTACGTTTTGACTAAGCACACACTACACTTAATAGTGCAACACAAACAATTACACTGACCTACACTACATACAATATTTAATGGAGGGACGGGAACATGGACAGGGGAATAAGCTAATATTTAGTCGTGTGGTGATGGGCAGTGGGCAACGGTAGAGGCACGGACCGTGCAATCCCGATTGGGCGAAGTGCTAACTTTGGCATGCTAAGCCCTTTCTTTCTTTCCTAATCCTAACCAGCCAGTTATCCTCCCTAACCTTAACCCTATGCCTAAACCTAAACCCAAACCTAAACTTAACCATTAGAGGAATACTTACCTGGAGAAAACTAAGACTCCTACAATGAGAAAACCTATTTGGCTCAACTAAGATAATCCTCTGACATCGAGAAAACCTACCTGGCTCGACCAAGATAAAACCCCCCCATGCTAAACCCACTAAATCCCTTATAATGTTTAAATATGCCCTAACCCCAACCAATACCTAAACCTAACCCCCCCGACCTCGTATAGGACCCAAGAGACAACAACACACAACACAGAGCTCATCTTAATTTTATTTGGAATGCAGAACATGGAGATTACCTGAAACAGAGATAAAAGGAACATTAGCATTGAGAAAACCTACTTGGCTCAACTAAGATATTTACCTGAAGATAAACTAAGATACTTACCTTGATAAAAAGAAGAGTGGAACATCGAGAAAACCATTTTGGCTCGCCTAAGATACTTACCTGGAGAAAACTTGGACTCCTGTAAAGAAAAGGAAAATAAGAGATTAAAATACACACACTAACACAAAATAAGATTAAGAATTAACACATACACACACAGCAACAATACACTTGAGAGAAAACCTATGGACTCGACCTTGGGATCCTAAAACACAAGATTAATTTTTCAGAGAGGCGGGGCTGGGAGTATAAAAGGGAGAACTGTCTAGGGCAAACATCCATTACAGCCCTCGCCTGAAGAAGAGCCACATGGGCTCGAAGCAGCGTCGCGATAAGGGCACACAAAGCTAAAGCTATGTAATGGCTAATTTTTTGAAAACTCACTAAGTTTTGACTTAGCACACACTACACTTAATATTGCAACACAAACAATTACACTTACCTACACTACATACAATATTTAATGTAGGGACTGGAACATTGACAGGGGAATAAGCTAATTTTTTGTGTTGTGGTGATGGGCAGTGGGCAACGGTAGAGGGAAGGACCGTGCAATCCCGATTGGGCGAAGTGTGCTAACTTTGGCATGCTAAGCCCTTTCTTTCTTTCCTAATCCTAACCCTAACCCTAACCCTAACCCTAACCCTAACCCTAACCCTAACCCTAGACCTACGCCGTAAGCTAAGTTCTAAATTAAAACGCCCCTTAAGAATTAGACTCATTGGAATTACCCACGCTAACCTAAATTTAACTATCTAAACCTAAGCTAAATTCTAAATTTAACAATCTAAAATTAAGACTCATTTTAAATTAAGACTCATTCAAGGAGCTAATCTAACTCAGAGAGCTAACCTTAATCTAAATTTTTACCTAAACCTAACAGGAGCTAATCTAATTCAGATAGCTAACCTTAACCTAAATCTTGGCCTAAACTTAACCATTAGTGAACCCCATTTGGATAATCTAAATTTAAAAGCTAATCTAACTCAGATAGCTAACCTTAACCTAAACTTTTACCTAAACTTAACCAAAGCTAATCTAATTCAGATAGCTAACCTTAACCTAAATCTAGGCCTAAACCTAACCATTAGTGAACCCCATTTGTATAATTTAAACCCCCCAAAAAAGCCACACTCATAATTGCTAACAATTTGCAGTCCTAAGCTAAATTGGCCCCTATGCTAAATTACAATTTTAAGATAAACTATGTGAACCTAAAAGAAAGAGGGAAATAAATAAATATACTTACCAGAGACTTACCTTGGTCCTGTGATGCACATACTTACCTGAAAACCTGAAATATGAAATAGGAGAGACATGATGGCACCTAGTATAGTAGTGAGGAACAGGGGATGCTCATTTCATTTGTAGCCCAAGCCTGATGAAGGACAGACTATGTCCGAAACGCGTTGCAACGGGCTACTTGAGACACATTTTGACTAGTCACATTTTAATTTCATTTGATTTATTTTATGGTGTGGACATGGGGGAGGGTGATAGCAATATAAAAACCAATTTATACGGGATGTGGGTTCGCGGTGTGGGACGATGGGTGATGGAGATACTGTCCTTCTGGGGGCATGTATGGGAGGTGAACTGGATGGATGCTAAGCGTCTCAGGGGATTGTGACCGTGGGGAGGGTTGCCCTGGGGGATAGTGAACCGGTGTAAGGCCAGTGCCAAACCGACCTCAGGTCGGAATGTTTTAACCCTAATCATGCCCGTGCCTGCATCCGGATCTGCCCCCCCCGGGGCGCCTGACCTACACGGATCTGCCGGTCTGATGGCAAGGTACCTTACAGATCTGCCTGTCTGCACTTGGGGGAACTGTGTTTCTTGAATCCTAGACCTCGCCGTAAGCTAACTTCTATCTTAAAACGCCCTTAAGAATTAGACTCATTGGAATTACCCACGCTAACCTAAATTTAACTATCTAAACCCTAAGCTAAATTCTAAATTTAACAATCTAAAATTAAGACTCATTTTAAATTAAGACTCATTCAAGGAGCTAATCTAACTCAGATAGCTAACCTTAATCTAAATTTTTACCTAAACCTAACAGGAGCTAATCTAATTCAGATAGCTAACATTAAACTAAATCTTGGCCTAAACTTAACCATTAGTGAACCCCATTTGGATAATCTAAATTTAAAAGCTAATCTAACTCAGATAGCTAACCTTAACCTAAACTTTTACCTAAACTTAACCAAAGCTAATCTAATTCAGATAGCTAACCTTAACCTAAATCTAGGCCTAAACCTAACCATTAGTGAACCCCATTTGGATAATTTAAACCCCACAAAAAAGCCACACTCATAATTGCTAACAATTTGCAGTCCTAAGCTAAATTGGCCCCTATGCTAAATTACAATTTTAAGATAAACTATGTGAACCTAAAAGAAAGAGGGAAATAAATAAAT
>JAIFZK010000046.1:0-19450 GCA_027481765.1 Tenualosa thibaudeaui | reverse complement strand
AAGATGAAAACCCCCATGCTAAACCCACTAAATCCCTTATAATGTTTAAATATGCCCTAACCCCAACCAATACCTTAAACCTAACCCCCGACTGATAGGACCCAAGAGACAACAACACACAACACAGAGCTCATCTTAATTTTATTTGGAATGCAGAACATGGAGATTACCTGAAACAGAGATAAAAGAAACATTAGCATTGAGAAAACCTACTTGGCTCAACTAAGATACTTACCTGAAGATAAACTAAGATACTTACCTTGATAAAAGAAGAGTGGAACATCGAGAAAACCATTTTGGCTCGCCTAAGATACATACCTGGAGAAAACTTGACTCCTGTAAAGAAAAGGAAAATAAGAGATTAAAATACACACACTAAACACAAAATAAGATTAAGAAATAACACATACACACACAGCAACAATACACTTGAGAAAACCTATTGGACTCGACCTTGGGATCCTAAACACAAGATTAATTTTTCAGAGAGGCGGGCTGGGAGTATAAAAGGGGAGAACTGTCTAGGCAAACATCCATTACAGCCCTCGCCTGAAGAAGAGCCACATGGGCTCAAACAGCGTCACGATAAGGGCACACAAAGCTAAAGCTATGTAATGGCTAATTTTTGAAAACTCAACTAAGTTTTGACTTAGCACACACTACACTTAATATTGCAACACAAACAATTACACTTACCTACACTACATACAATATTTAATGGAGGGACGGGAACATGGACAGGGGAATAAGCTAATTTTTTGTGGTGTGGTGATGGGCAGTGGGCAACGGTAGAGGGAAGGACCGTGCAATCCCGATTGGGCTTAAGTGTGCTAACTTTGGCATGCTAAGCCCTTTCTTTCTTTCCTAATCCTAACCAGCCAGTTATCCTCCCTAACCTCAACCCTATGCCTAAACCTAAACCCAAACCTAAACTTAACCACTAGAGGAATACTTACCTGGAGAAAACTAAGACTCCTACAATGAGAAAACCTATTTGGCTCAACTAAGATAATCCTCTGACATCGAGAGAAAACCTACCTGGCTCGACTAAGATAAAACCCCCCCATGCTAAACCCACTAAATCCCTTATAATGTTTAAATATGCCCTAACCCCAACCAATACCTAAACCTAACCCCCCCGACCTCGTATAGGACCCAAGAGACAACAACACACAACACAGAGCTCATCTTAATTTTATTTGGAATGCAGAACATGGAGATTACCTGAAACAGAGATAAAAGGAAAATAAGCATAGAGAAAACCTACAAGGCTCAACTAAGATAAGTACCAGAAGATAAACTAAGATACTTACCTTGATAAAAGAAGAGTGGAACATCGAGAAAACCATTTTGCTCGCCTAAGATACATACCTGGAGAAAACGTGGACTCCTCTAAAGAAAAGGAAAATAAGAGATTAAAATACACACACTAACACAAAATAAGATTAAGAATTAACACATACACACACAGCAACAATACACTTGAGAAAACCTATTGGACTCGACCTTGGGATCCTAAAACACAAGATTAATTTTTCAGAGAGGCGGGGCTGGGAGTATAAAGGGGAGAACTGTCTAGGCAAACATCCATTACAGCCCCTCGCCTGAAGAAGAGCCACATGGGCTCGAACGCTGTCGCGATAAGGGCACACAAAGCTAAAGCTATGTAATGGCTAATTTTTGAAAACTCACTAAGTTTTGACTTAGCACACACTACACTAATATTGCAACACAAACAATTACACTTACCTACACTACATACAATATTTAATGGAGGGACGGGAACATGGACAGGGAATAAGCTAATTTTTTGTGGTGTGGTGATGGGCAGTGGGCAACGGTAGAGGAAGGACCTGCAATCCCGATTGGGGAGTGTGCTAACTTTGGCATGCTAAGCCCTTTCTTTCTTTCCTAATCCTAACCAGCCAGTTATCCTCCCTAACCTCAACCCTATGCCTAAACCTAAACCCAAACCTAAACTTAACCACTAGAGGAATACTTACCTGGAGAAAACTAAGACTCCTACAATGAGAAAACCTATTTGGCTCAACTAAGATAATCCTCTGACATCGAGAAAACCTACCTGGCTCGACTAAGATAAAACCCCCCCATGCTAAACCCACTAAATCCCTTATAATGTTTAAATATGCCCTAACCCCAACCAATACCTAAACCTAACCCCCCCGACCTCGTATAGGACCCAAGAGACAACAACACACAACACAGAGCTCATCTTAATTTTATTTGGAATGCAGAACATGGAGATTACCTGAGACAGAGATAAAAGAAACATTAGCATTGAGAAAACCTACTTGGCTCAACTAAGATACTTACCTGAAGATAAACTAAGATACTTACCTTGATAAAGAAGAGTGGAACATCGAGAAAACCATTTTGGCTCGCCTAAGATACATACCTGGAGAAAACTTGGACTCCTGTAAAGAAAAGGAAAATAAGAGATTAAAATACACACACTAACACAAAATAAGATTAAGAATTAACACATACACACACAGCAACAATACACTTGAGAAACCTATTGACTCGACCTTGGGATCCTAAAAACACAAGATTAATTTTTCAGAGAGGCGGGGCTGGGAGTATAAAAGGGAGAACTGTCTAGGGCAAACATCCATTACAGCCCTCGCCTGAAGAAGAGACACATGGGCTCTAAACGAGTCGAGATAAGGTCACTCAAAGCTAAAGCTATGTAATGGCTATTTTTTTGAAAACTCACTCAGTTTTGACTTAGCACACACTACTCTTAATATTGCACCACATACACTTACACTTACCTACACTACATACAATATTTAATGGAGGGACGGAACATGGACAGGGAATAAGCTAATTTTTGTGGTGTGGTGATGGGCAGTGGGCAACGGTAGAGGGAAGGACCGTGCAATCCCGATTGTGCGATGTGAGCTAACTTTGGCATGCTAAGCCCTTTCTTTCTTTCCTAATCCTAACCAGCCAGTTATCCTCCCTAACCTCAACCCTATGCCTAAACCTAAACCCAAACCTAAACTTAACCACTAGAGGAATACTTACCTGGAGAAAACTAAGACTCCTACAATGAGAAAACCTATTTGGCTCAACTAAGATAATCCTCTGACCTCGAGACCACCGACCGGGCTCGACGAAGATAAAACCCCCCCCTGCGACCCCCACTACCTCCCTTATAATGTTTAAATATGCCCTAACCCCAACCAATACCTAAACCTAACCCCCCCGACTCTCGTATAGGACCCAAGAGACAACAACACACAACACAGAGCTCATCTTAATTTTATTTGGAATGCAGAACATGGAGATTACCTGAAACAGAGATAAAAGAAACATTAGCATTGAGAAAACCTACTTGGCTCAACTAAGATAATTACCTGAAGATAAACTAAGATACTTACCTTGATAAAAAGAAGAGTGGAACATCGAGAAAACCATTTTGGCTCGCCTAAGATACATACCTGGAGAAAACTTGGACTCCTGTAAAGAAAAGGAAAATAAGAGATTAAAATACACACACTAACACAAAATAAGATTAAGAATTAACACATACACACACAGCAACAATACACTTAGAAAACCTATTGACTCGACCTTGGGATCCTAAAACACAAGATTAATTTTTCAGAGAGGCGGGCTGGGAGTATAAAAGGGAGAACTGTCTAGGGCAAACATCCATTACAGCCCTCGCCTGAAGAAGAGCCACATGGGCTCGAACAGCGTCGCGATAAGGGCACACAAAGCTAAAGCTATGTAATGGCTAATTTTTGAAAACTCACTAAGTTTTGACTTAGCACACACTACACTTAATATTGCAACACAATCACTTACACTTACCGACCCTACATACAATATTTAATGGAGGGACGGGAACATGGACAGGGGAATAAGCTAATTTTTTGTGGTGTGGTGATGGGCAGTGGGCAACGGTAGAGGGAAGGACCGTGCAATCCCGATTGGGCGAAGTGTGCTAATTTTGGCATGCTAAGCCCTTTCTTTCTTTCCTAATCCTAACCAGCCAGTTATCCTCCCTAACCTTAACCCTATGCCTAAACCTAAACCCAAACCTAAACTTAACCATTAGAGGAATACTTACCTGGAGAAAACTAAGACTCCTACAATGAGAAAACCTATTTGGCTCAACTAAGATAATCCTCTGACATCGAGAAAACCTACCTGGCTCGACTAAGATAAAACCCCCATGCTAAACCCACTAAATCCCTTATAATGTTTAAATATGCCCTAACCCCAACCAATACCTAAACCTAACCCCCGACCTCAGTATAGGACCCAAGAGACAACAACACACAACACAGAGCTCATCTTAATTTTATTTGGAATGCAGAACATGGAGATTACCTGAAACAGAGATAAAAGGAACATTAGCATTGAGAAAACCTACTTGGCTCAACTAAGATACTTACCTGAAGATAAACTAAGATACTTACCTTGATAAAAAGAAGAGTGGAACATCGAGAAAACCATTTTGGCTCGCCTAAGATACATACCTGGAGAAAACTTGGACTCCTGTAAAGAAAAGGAAAATAAGAGATTAAAATACACACACTAACACAAAATAAGATTAAGAATTAACACATACACACACAGCAACAATACACTTGAGAAAACCTATTGGACTCGACCTTGGGATCCTAAAACACAAGATTAATTTTTCAGAGAGGCGGGGCTGGGAGTATAAAGGGGAGAACTGTCTAGGGCAAACATCCATTACAGCCCTCGCCTGAAGAAGAGCCACATGGGCTCAAACGCGTCGCGATAAGGGCACACAAAGCTAAAGCTATGTAATGGCTAATTTTTTTGAAAACTCACTAAGTTTTGACTTAGCACACACTACACTTAATATTGCAACACAAACAATTACACTTACCTACACTACATACAATATTTAATGGAGGGACGGAACATGGACAGGGAATAAGCTAATTTTTGTGGTGTGGTGATGGGCAGTGGGCAACGGTAGAGGGAAGGACCGTGCAATCCCGACGATGGGCAAGTGTGCTAACTTTGGCATGCTAAGCCCTTTCTTTCTTTCCTAATCCTAACCAGCCAGTTATCCTCCCTAACCTCAACCCTATGCCTAAACCTAAACCCAAACCTAAACTTAACCATTAGAGGAATACTTACCTGGAGAAAACTAAGACTCCTACAATGAGAAAACCTATTTGGCTCAACTAAGATAATCCTCTGACATCGAGAAAACCTACCTGGCTCGACTAAGATAAGTCCCCCCCATGCTGAACCCACTAAAGCCCTTATTATGTTTGAATAGGCCCTAACCCCAACCAATACCTAAACCTAACCCCCGACCTCAGTATAGGACCTTCAAGAGACAACAACACACAACACAGAGCTCATCTTAATTTTATTTGGAATGCAGAACATGGAGATTACCTGAAACAGAGATAAAAGGAACATTAGCATTGAGAAAACCTACTTGGCTCAACTAAGATACTTACCTGAAGATAAACTAAGATACTTACCTTGATAAAAAGAAGAGTGGAACATCGAGAAAACCATTTTGGCTCGCCTAAGATACATACCTGGAGAAAACTTGGACTCCTGTAAAGAAAAGGAAAATAAGAGATTAAAATACACACACTAACACAAAATAAGATTAAGAATTAACACATACACACACAGCAACAATACACTTCGAGAAAACCTATTGGACTCGACCTTGGGATCCTAAAACACAAGATTAATTTTTCAGAGAGGCGGGGCTGGGAGTATAAAGGGAGAACTGTCTAGGGCAAACATCCATTACAGCCCTCGCCTGAAGAAGAGCCACATGGGCTCGAAACGCGTCGCGATAAGGGCACACAAAGCTAAAGCTATGTAATGGCTAATTTTTTGAAAACTCACTAAGTTTTGACTTAGCACACACTACACTTAATATTGCAACACAAACAATTACACTTACCTACACTACATACAATATTTAATGGAGGGACGGGAACATGGACAGGGAATAAGCTAATTTTTGTGGTGTGGTGATGGGCAGTGGGCAACGGTAGAGGGAAGGACCGCAATCCCGATTGGCGAAGTGTGCTAACTTTGGCATGCTAAGCCCTTTCTTTCTTTCCTAATCCTAACCAGCCAGTTATCCTCCCTAACCTCAACCCTATGCCTAAACCTAAACCCAAACCTAAACTTAACCACTAGAGGAATACTTACCTGGAGAAAACTAAGACTCCTACAATGAGAAAACCTATTTGGCTCAACTAAGATAATCCTCTGACATCGAGAAAACCTACCTGGCTCGACTAAGATAAAACCCCCCCATGCTAAACCCACTAAATCCCTTATAATGTTTAAATATGCCCTAACCCCAACCAATACCTAAACCTAACCCCCCCCGACCTCGTATAGGACCCAAGAGACAACAACACACAACACAGAGCTCATCTTAATTTTATTTGGAATGCATAACATGGAGATTACCTGAAACAGAGATAAAAGGAACATTAGCATTGAGAAAACCTACTTGGCTCAACTAAGATACTTACCTGAAGATAGACTAAGATGCTTACCTTGATAAAAAGAAGAGTGGAACATCGAGAAAACCATTTTGGCTCGCCTAAGATACTTACCTGGAGAAAACTTGGACTCCTGTAAAGAAAAGGAAAATAAGAGATTAAAATACACACACTAACACAAAATAAGATTAAGAATTAACACATACACACACAGCAACAATACACTTCGAGAAAACCTATTGGACTCGACCTTGGGATCCTAAAACACAAGATTAATTTTTCAGAGAGGCGGGGCTGGGAGTATAAAAGGGGAGAACTGTCTAGGGCAAACATCCATTACAGCCCTCGCCTGAAGAAGAGCCACATGGGCTCAAACGCCGTCGCGATAAGGGCACACAAAGCTAAAGCTATGTAATGGCTAATTTTTTGAAAACTCACTAAGTTTTGACTTAGCACACACTACACTTAATATTGCAACACAAACAATTACACTTACCTACACTACATACAATATTTAATGGAGGGACGGGAACATGGACAGGGAATAAGCTAATTTTTGTGGTGTGGTGATGGGCAGTGGGCAACGGTAGAGGGAAGGACCGTGCAATCCCGATTGGGCAAGTGTGCTAACTTTGGCATGCTAAGCCCTTTCTTTCTTTCCTAATCCTAACCAGCCAGTTATCCTCCCTAACCTCAACCCTATGCCTAAACCTAAACCCAAACCTAAACTTAACCACTAGAGGAATACTTACCTGGAGAAAACTAAGACTCCTACAATGAGAAAACCTATTTGGCTCAACTAAGATAATCCTCTGACATCGAGAAAACCTACCTGGCTCGACTAAGATAAAACCCCCATGCTAAACCCACTAAATCCCTTATAATGTTTAAATAGGCCCTAACCCCAACCAATACCTAAACCTAACCCCCGACCTCGTATAGGACCCAAGAGACAACAACACACCACACAGACCTCATCTTCATTTTATTTGGAATGCAGAACATGGAGATTACCTGAAACAGAGATAAAAGGAACATTAGCATTGAGAAAACCTACTTGGCTCAACTAAGATAATTACCTGAAGATAAACTAAGATACTTACCTTGATAAAAAGAAGAGTGGAACATCGAGAAAACCATTTTGGCTCGCCTAAGATACATACCTGGAGAAAACTTGGACTCCTGTAAAGAAAAGGAAAATAAGAGATTAAAATACACACACTAACACAAAATAAGATTAAGAATTAACACATACACACACAGCAACAATACACTTGAGAAAACCTATTGGACTCGACCTTGGGATCCTAAAACACAAGATTAATTTTTCAGAGAGGCGGGGCTGGGAGTATAAAGGGGAGAACTGTCTAGGGCAAACATCCATTACAGCCCTCGCCTGAAGAAGAGCCACATGGGCTCGAAACGCGTCATGATACGGGCACACAAAGCTAAAGCTATGTAATGGCTAATTTTTTGAAAACTCACTAAGTTTTGACTTAGCACACACTACACTTAATATTGCAACACAAACAATTACACTTACCTACACTACATACAATATTTAATGGAGGGACGGGAACATGGACAGGGGAATAAGCTAAATTTTGTGGTGTGGTGATGGGCAGTGGGCAACGGTAGAGGGAAGGACCGTGCAATCCCGATTGGGCGAAGTGTGCTAACTTTGGCATGCTAAGCCCTTTCTTTCTTTCCTAATCCTAACCAGCCAGTTATCCTCCCTAACCTCAACCCTATGCCTAAACCTAAACCCAAACCTAAACTTAACCACTAGAGGAATACTTACCTGGAGAAAACTAAGACTCCTACAATGAGAAAACCTATTTGGCTCAACTAAGATAATCCTCTGACATCGAGAAAACCTACCTGGCTCCCTAAGATAAACCCCCATGCTAAACCCACTAAATCCCTTATAATGTTTAAATATGCCCTAACCCCAACCAATACCTAAACCTAACCTCCGACCCTCGATAGGACCCAAGAGACAACAACACACAACACAGAGCTCATCTTAATTTTATTTGGAATGCAGAACATGGAGATTACCTGAAACAGAGATAAAAGGAACATTAGCATTGAGAAAACCTACTTGGCTCAACTAAGATACTTACCTGAAGATAAACTAAGAGACTTACCTTTATAAAAATAATTGTGGAACATCTATATAACCATTTTGGCTCTCCTAAGATACATACCTGTATAAAACTTTGACTCCTTTAAAGAAAAGTAAAATAATTTATTAATATTCACACAATAACTCAAAATAAGATTAAGAATTAAACATACACACACAGCAACAATACACTGAAAACCTATTGGACTGACCTTGGGATCCTAAAACACAAGATTAATTTTTCAGAGAGGCGGGCTGGGAGTATAAAAGGGGAGAACTGTCTAGGCAAACATCCATTACAGCCCTCGCTTGAAGAAGAGCCACATGGGCTCTAAACGCTGTCGCGATAAGGGCACACAAAGCTAAAGCTATGTAATGGCTAATTTTTTGAAAACTCACTAAGTTTTGACTTAGCACACACTACACTTAATATTGCAACACAAACAATTACACTTACCTACACTACATACAATATTTAATGGAGGGACGAACATGGACAGGGGAATAAGCTAATTTTTGTGGTGTGGTGATGGGCAGTGGGCAACGGTAGAGGGAAGGACCGTGCAATCCCGATTGGCTAAGTGTGCTAACTTTGGCATGCTAAGCCCTTTCTTTCTTTCCTAATCCTAACCAGCCAGTTATCCTCCCTAACCTCAACCCTATGCCTAAACCTAAACCCAAACCTAAACTTAACCACTAGAGGAATACTTACCTGGAGAAAACTAAGACTCCTACAATGAGAAAACCTATTTGGCTCAACTAAGATAATCCTCTGACATCGAGAAAACCTACCTGGCTCGACTAAGATAAAACCCCCCCAAGCTAAACCCACTAAATCCCTTATAATGTTTAAATATGCCCTAACCCCAACCACTACCTAAACTAACCCCGACTAAGGACCCAAGAGACAACAACACACAACACAAGCTCATCTTAATTTTATTTAATGCAGAACATGGAGATTACCTGAAACAGAGATAAAAGATAACAATTAGCATTAAGATAAACCTACTTGAAGGCTCAACTAAGTATAATTAACTAAAGCTAAACTAAGCTAACACCTAGATAAGATTAATCTAAGGAACCTCAGAAACATTTAAGCTAAACTAAGATACATATCTGGAGAAAACTAAGGACTCTGTAAAGAAAAGGAAACTAAGCAGATCTAAAGCTACACACACTAACACAAACTAAGATTAAGAATTAACCATACTACACAAGCAACAATACACATGAAAATCCTATTCACTCTGACCTTGGGATCCTAAACACAGCAAGACTAAGTGCCAGAAGGCCAACCAGTATAAAAGGAGGAGAACTGAAAATCTCACTCTGGCTTTGACATCCAGTTACAGCCCTGAAGCCTGAAGAAGACCAAATGGGCTCTAAACGCTGTCAGGGAGCATGAATAAGGGCACACAAAGCTAAAGCTATGTAATGGCTAATTTTTGAAAACTCATAAGTTTTGACTTAGCACACAGCCACACTCTGGCATGGCAAACAAACAATTGGGAAAGGCTACCTGAAGACTGCTAAGTCTAATGTTTGAACCTGGCAAGGCCAAATCGGTCAGCTAAACTAAAACTAAAACTAAATCTAATGATTACCCTAACCCTAACCTTGGGGGCTAGCCCGTCCCAATCCCACATCACAACATCTAAACCTAAAAGCTAATCTTTCTTTCTTTGGTAATGGCCAACGGTGTTGGGCAGTAGAGGGATGGACCGTGCATTTCACTGGGGCTGCATCTTTGCAGCCCCAGTATATATTTTCTAACCTAACCAGCCAGTTATCCTCCCTAACGTAAGTCCCTAAACCTAACCCCAATCCCTTAAGGCCTAAAATGGCATTGAAGATGAGTGGGAGAGTGTAAACAAACAAGACAGAGGAAAGATAAGAAGATAAACACAAGATTAACAGAGGATACTTACCCGAAGATGGGAAACCTGCAAGATAAAAGATACACAATTACATTAAGATAAACAGAGTTGAAGGGTCACAAAGTAAAGAAACTAAAGCTAATCTAAGCTAACCAAACACGAAATAAGATTAATCTAAGCTACCTCAGGCACATTTAAGATAAACTAAGATAATATGCATCTATCTAAGCTAAACTAAGCAAATCTAAGATAATTAAAGCTAAACTAAGCACATCTAAGCTAAACTCAGCAAACTAAGATAATTAAAGCTAAACTAAGATAAACTGCACCTACCTAAGATAAACTAAGCACATCTAAGATAATTAAAGCTAAACTAAGCAAATCTAAAGCTAAACACAGCAAACTAAGTGCCAGAAGCCAACCAGTATAAAAGGAGGAGCCACATGAAAATCCCTCACTCTGTCTTTGACCTCTGTTCGAGTAACATGCCCCTGAAGCCTGATGAAGACCAAATGGTGTCGAAACGTTGCAACTCAGGGAGCATGAATAAAGGCTGAAAAACTAAAAGCTAGCTAAACCTATTGAACTAAAGCCTACTAACATCTAAACTTAATTTTTGGAAAAGCCATAGCCACACTCTGGCATGGCAAACACTCTTGGGAAAGGCTAAATGAAGACTGCTAAGTCTAATGTTTGAACCTGGCTAGGCCAAATCGGTCAGCTAATACTAAAAACTAAAACTAAATCTAATTCTTACCCTAACCCTAACCTTGGGGGCGAGCCCGTATCCCTAAAACCACAACAACACCACAACTAAACCTAAAAGCTAATCTAGCTAAATGGTGTGGCGTGACGGTGTTGGGCAGTAGATGGATGGACCGTGCATTTCACTGGGGCTGCATCTTTGCAGCCCCAGTATATATTTTCTAACCTAACCAGCCAGTTATCCTCCCTAACGTAAGTCCCTAAACCTAACCCCAATCCCTTAAGGCCTAAAATGGCATTGAAGATGAGTGGGAGAGTGTAAACAAACAAGACAGAGGAAAGATAAGAAGATAAACACAAGATTAACAGAGGATACTTACCGAAGATGGGAAACCTGCAAGATAAAAGATACACAATTACATTAAGATAAACAGAGTTGAAGGGTCACAAAGTAAAGAAACTAAAGCTAATCTAAGCTAACCAAACACTAAATAAGATTAATCTAAGCTACCTCAGGCACATTTAAGATAAACTAAGATAATATGCATCTATCTAAGCTAAACTAAGCAAATCTAAGATAATTAAAGCTAAACTAAGCACATCTAAGCTAAACTCAGCAAACTAAGATAATTAAAGCTAAACTAAGATAAACTGCACCTACCTAAGATAAACTAAGCACATCTAAGATAATTAAAGCTAAACTAAGCAAATCTAAAGCTAAACACAGCAAACTAAGTGCCAGAAGCCAACCAGTATAAAAGGAGGAGCCACATGAAAATCCCTCACTCTGTCTTTGACCTCTGTTCGAGTAACATGCCCTGAAGCCTGATGAAGACCAAATGGTGTCAAACGTTGCAACTCAGGGAGCATGAATAAAGGCTGAAAAACTAAAAGCTAGCTAAACCTATTGAACTAAAGCCTACTAACATCTAAACTTAATTTTTGGAAAAGCCATAGCCACACTCTGGCATGGCAAACACTCTTGGGAAAGGCTAAATGAAGACTGCTAAGTCTAATGTTTGAACCTGGCTAGCCAAATCGGTCAGCTAATACTAAAAACTAAAACTAACTCTAATTCGTACCCGAACCCTCACCTTGGGGCGGCGACCCCTTATCCCTAAAACCACTACCACCCAACATCTAAACCTAAAAGCTAATCTAGCTAAATGGTGTGGCGTGACGGTGTTGGGCAGTAGAGGATGGACCGTGCATTTCACTGGGGCTGCATCTTTGCAGCCCCAGTATATATTTTCTAACCTAACCAGCCAGTTATCCTCCCTAACGTAAGTCCCTAAACCTAACCCCAATCCCTTAAGGCCTAAAATGGCATTGAAGATGAGTGGGAGAGTGTAAACAAACAAGACAGAGGAAAGATAAGAAGATAAACACAAGATTAACAGAGGATACTTACCGAAGATGGGAAACCTGCAAGATAAAAGATACACAATTACATTAAGATAAACAGAGTTGAAGGGTCACAAAGTAAAGAAACTAAAGCAAATCTAAGCTAACCAAACACTAAATAAGATTAATCTAAGATACCTCAGGAACATTTAAGATAAACTAAGATAATATGCATCTATCTAAGCTAAACTAAGCAAATCTAAGATAATTAAAGCTAAACTAAGCACATCTAAGCTAAACTCAGCAAACTAAGATAATTAAAGCTAAACTAAGATAAACTGCACCTACCTAAGATAAACTAAGCACATCTAAGATAATTAAAGCTAAACTAAGCAAATCTAAAGCTAAACACAGCAAACTAAGTGCCAGAAGCCAACCAGTATAAAAGGAGGAGCCACATGAAAATCCCTCACTCTGTCTTTGACCTCTGTTCGAGTAACATGCCCCTGAAGCCTGATGAAGACCAAATGGTGTCAAACGTTGCAACTCAGGGAGCATGAATAAAGGCTGAAAAACTAAAAGCTAGCTAAACCTATTGAACTAAAGCCTACTAATATCTAAACTTAATTTTGGAAAAGCCATAGCCACACTCTGGCATGGCAAACACTCTTGGGAAAGGCTAAATGAAGACTGCTAAGTCTAATGTTTGAACCTGGCTAGACCAAATCGGTCAGCTAATACTAAAAACTAAATCTAAATCTAATTCTTACCCTAACCCTAGCCTTGGGGGCTAGCCCTTATCCCTAAAACCACTACATCACAACATCTAAACCTAAAAGCTAATCTAGCTAAATGGTGTGGCGTGACGGTGTTGGGCAGTAGAGGGATGGACCGTGCATTTCACTGGG
The DNA here is from genome assembly GCA_027481765.1 of Tenualosa thibaudeaui. NCBI lineage: Eukaryota > Metazoa > Chordata > Actinopteri > Clupeiformes > Clupeidae > Tenualosa > Tenualosa thibaudeaui. The sequence continues at coordinate 5,982 of JAIFZK010000046.1, read as the reverse complement.
GCTGCATCTTTGCAGCCCCAGTATATATTTTCTAACCTAACCAGCCAGTTATCCTCCCTAACGTAAGTCCCTAAACCTAACCCCAATCCCTTAAGGCCTAAAATGGCATTGAAGATGAGTGGGAGAGTGTAAACAAACAAGACAGAGGAAAGATAAGAAGATAAACACAAGATTAACAGAGGATACTTACCCAAGATGGGAAACCTGCAAGATAAAAGATACACAATTACATTAAGATAAACAGAGTTGAAGGGTCACAAAGTAAAGAAACTAAAGCTAATCTAAGCTAACCAAACACTAATAAGATTAATCTAAGCTACCTCAGGCACATTTAAGATAAACTAAGATAATATGCATCTATCTAAGCTAAACTAAGCAAATCTAAGATAATTAAAGCTAAACTAAGCACATCTAAGCTAAACTCAGCAAACTAAGATAATTAAAGCTAAACTAAGATAAACTGCATCTGCCTAAGATAAACTAAGCACATCTAAGATAATTAAAGCTAAACTAAGCAAATCTAAAGCTAAACACAGCAAACTAAGTGCCAGAAGCCAACCAGTATAAAAGGAGGAGCCACATGAAAATCCCTCACTCTGTCTTTGACCTCTGTTCGAGTAACATGCCCCTGAAGCCTGATGAAGACCAAATGGTGTCGAAACGTTGCAACTCAGGGAGCATGAATAAAGGCTGAAAAACTAAAAGCTAGCTAAACCTATTGAACTAAAGCCTACTAACATCTAAACTTAATTTTTGGAAAAGCCATAGCCACACTCTGGCATGGCAAACACTCTTGGGAAAGGCTAAATGAAGACTGCTAAGTCTAATGTTTGAACCTGGCTAGGCCAAATCGGTCAGCTAATACTAAAAACTAAAACTAAATCTAATTCTTACCCTAACCCTAACCTTGGGTGTTCTAGCCCTTATACCTAAATACACTACATCACTACATCTAAACCTAAAAGCTAATCTAGCTAAATGGTGTGGAGTGACGGTGTTGGGCAGTAGAGGGATGGACCGTGCATTTCACTGGGGCTGCATCTTTGCAGCCCCAGTATATATTTTCTAACCTAACCAGCCAGTTATCCTCCCTAACGTAAGTCCCTAAACCTAACCCCAATCCCTTAAGGCCTAAAATGGCATTGAAGATGAGTGGGAGAGTGTAAACAAACAAGACAGAGGAAAGATAAGAAGATAAACACAAGATTAACAGAGGATACTTACCGAAGATGGGAAACCTGCAAGATAAAAGATACACACTTACATTAAGATAAACAGAGTTGAAGGGTCACAAAGTAAAGAAACTAAAGCTCATCTAAGCTAACCAAACACTAAATAAGATTAATCTAAGCTACCTCAGGCACATTTAAGATAAACTAAGATAATATGCATCTATCTAAGCTAAACTAAGCAAATCTAAGATAATTAAAGCTAAACTAAGCACATCTAAGCTAAACTCAGCAAACTAAGATAATTAAAGCTAAACTAAGATAAACTGCATCTACCTAAGATAAACTAAGCACATCTAAGATAATTAAAGCTAAACTAAGCAAATCTAAAGCTAAACACAGCAAACTAAGTGCCAGAAGCCAACCAGTATAAAAGGAGGAGCCACATGAAAATCCCTCACTCTGTCTTTGACCTCTGTTCGAGTAACATGCCCCTGAAGCCTGATGAAGACCAAAGGGTGTCAAACGTTGCAACTCAGGGAGCATGAATAAAGGCTGAAAAACTAAAAGCTAGCTAAACCTATTGAACTAAAGCCTACTAATATCTAAACTTAATTTTTGGAAAAGCCATAGCCACACTCTGGCATGGCAAACACTCTTGGGAAAGGCTAAATGAAGACTGCTAAGTCTAATGTTTGAACCTGGCTAGGCCAAATCGGTCAGCTAACACTAAAAACTAAAACTAAATCTAATTTACCCTAACCCTAACCTTGGGGGCTAGCCCTTATCCCTAAAACCACTACATCACAACATCTAAACCTAAAAGCTAATCTAGCTAAATGGTGTGGAGTGACGGTGTTGGGCAGTAGAGGATGGACCGTGCATTTCACTGGGGCTGCATCTTTGCAGCCCCAGTATATATTTTCTAACCTAACCAGCCAGTTATCCTCCCTAACGTAAGTCCCTAAACCTAACCCCAATCCCTTAAGGCCTAAAATGGCATTGAAGATGAGTGGGAGAGTGTAAACAAACAAGACAGAGGAAAGCTAAGAAGATAAACACAAGATTAACAGAGGATACTTACCGAAGATGGGAAACCTGCAAGATAAAAGATACACAATTACATTAAGATAAACAGAGTTGAAGGGTCACAAAGTAAAGAAACTAAAGCTAATCTAAGCTAACCAAACACTAAATAAGATGAATCTAAGCTACCTCAGGCACATTTAAGATAAACTAAGATAATATGCATCTATCTAAGCTAAACTAAGCAAATCTAAGATAATTAAAGCTAAACTCAGCACATCTAAGCTAAACTCAGCAAACTAAGATAATTAAAGCTAAACTAAGATAAACTGCATCTGCCTAAGATAAACTAAGCACATCTAAGATAATTAAAGCTAAACTAAGCAAATCTAAAGCTAAACACAGCAAACTAAGTGCCAGAAGCCAACCAGTATAAAAGGAGGAGCCACATGAAAATCCCTCACTCTGTCTTTGACCTCTGTTCGAGTAACATGCCCTGAAGCCTGATGAAGACCAAATGGTGTCGAAACGTTGCAACTCAGGGAGCATGAATAAAGGCTGAAAAACTAAAAGCTAGCTAAACCTATTGAACTAAAGCCTACTAATATCTAAACTTAATTTTTGGAAAAGCCATAGCCACACTCTGGCATGGCAAACACTCTTGGGAAAGGCTAAATGAAGACTGCTAAGTCTAATGTTTGAACCTGGCTAGGCCAAATCGGACTGATAATACTAACACCTAAAAATAAATCTAATACTTAACATAACCCTACCCTTTTGGTGGCTATCCCTGAGCCCTTATACCACTTCATCACAACATCTAAACCTAAAAGCTAATCTAGCTAAATGGTGTGGAGTGACGGTGTTGGGCAGTAGAGGGATGGACCGTGCATTTCACTGGGGCTGCATCTTTGCAGCCCCAGTATATATTTTCTAACCTAACCAGCCAGTTATCCTCCCTAACGTAAGTCCCTAAACCTAACCCCAATCCCTTAAGGCCTAAAATGGCATTGAAGATGAGTGGGAGAGTGTAAACAAACAAGACAGAGGAAAGATAAGAAGATAAACACAAGATTAACAGAGGATACTTACCGAAGATGGGAAACCTGCAAGATAAAAGATACACAATTACATTAAGATAAACAGAGTTGAAGGGTCACAAAGTAAAGAAACTAAAGCTAAACTAAGCTAACCAAAACCTAAATAAGATTAATCTAAGCTACCTCAGGCACATTTAAGATAAACTAAGCTAATATGCATCTATCTAAGCTAAACTAAGCAAATCTAAGATAATTAAAGCTAAACTAAGCACATCTAAGCTAAACTCAGCAAACTAAGATAATTAAAGCTAAACTAAGATAAACTGCATCTACCTAAGATAAACTAAGCACATCTAAGATAATTAAAGCTAAACTAAGCAAATCTAAAGCTAAACACAGCAAACTAAGTGCCAGAAGCCAACCAGTATAAAAGGAGGAGCCACATGAAAATCCCTCACTCTGTCTTTGACCTCTGTTCGAGTAACATGCCCTGAAGCCTGATGAAGACCAAATGGTGTCGAAACGTTCCAAATCAGGGAGCATGAATAAATGCTGAAAAACTAAAAGCTAGAAAAACCTATTCAACAAAAGCATACTAATATCTAAACTTAATTTTGGAAAAGCCATAGCCACACTCTGGCATGGCAAACACTCTTGGGAAAGGCTAAATGAAGACTGCTAAGTCTAATGTTTGAACCTGGCTAGGCCAAATCGGTCAGCTAACACTAAAAACTAAATCTAATTCTTACCCTAACCCTAACCTTGGGGGGGCTAGCCCTTATCCCTAAAACCACTACATCATAACATCTAAACCTAAAAGCTAATCTAGCTAAATGGTGTGGAGTGACGGTGTTGGGCAGTAGAGGGATGGACCGTGCATTTCACTGGGGCTGCATCTTTGCAGCCCCAGTATATATTTTCTAACCTAACCAGCCAGTTATCCTCCCTAACGTAAGTCCCTAAACCTAACCCCAATCCCTTAAGGCCTAAAATGGCATTGAAGATGAGTGGGAGAGTGTAAACAAACAAGACAGAGGAAAGATAAGAAGATAAACACAAGATTAACAGAGGATACTTACCCGAAGATGGGAAACCTGCAAGATAAAAGATACACAATTACATTAAGATAAACAGAGTTGAAGGGTCACAAAGTAAAGAAACTAAAGCTAAACTAAGCTAACCAAAACCTAAATAAGATTAATCTAAGCTACCTCAGGCACATTGAAGATAAACTAAGCTAATATGCATCTATCTAAGCTAAACTAAGCAAATCTAAGATAATTAAAGCTAAACTAAGCACATCTAAGCTAAACTCAGCAAACTAAGATAATTAAAGCTAAACTAAGATAAACTGCATCTACCTAAGATAAACTAAGCACATCTAAGATAATTAAAGCTAAACTAAGCAAATCTAAAGCTAAACACAGCAAACTAAGTGCCAGAAGCCAACCAGTATAAAAGGAGGAGCCACATGAAAATCCCTCACTCTGTCTTTGACCTCTGTTCGAGTAACATGCCCTGAAGCCTGATGAAGACCAAATGGTGTCGAAACGTTGCAACTCAGGGAGCATGAATAAAGGCTGAAAAACTAAAAGCTAGCTAAACCTATTGAACTAAAGCCTACTAACATCTAAACTTAATTTTTGGAAAAGCCATAGCCACACTCTGGCATGGCAAACACTCTTGGGAAAGGCTAAATGAAGACTGCTAAGTCTAATGTTTGAACCTGGCTAGGCCAAATCGGTCAGCTAACACTAAAAACTAAATCTAATTCTTACCCTAACCCTAACCTTGGGGGGGCTAGCCCTTATCCCTAAAACCACTACATCATAACATCTAAACCTAAAAGCTAATCTAGCTAAATGGTGTGGAGTGACGGTGTTGGGCAGTAGAGGATGGACCGTGCATTTCACTGGGGCTGCATCTTTGCAGCCCCAGTATATATTTTCTAACCTAACCAGCCAGTTATCCTCCCTAACGTAAGTCCCTAAACCTAACCCCAATCCCTTAAGGCCTAAAATGGCATTGAAGATGAGTGGGAGAGTGTAAACAAACAAGACAGAGGAAAGATAAGAAGATAAACACAAGATTAACAGAGGATACTTACCCAAGTTGGGAAACCTGCAAGATAAAAGATACACAATTACATTAAGATAAACAGAGTTGAAGGGTCACAAAGTAAAGAAACTAAAGCTAATCTAAGCTAACCAACCCTAAATAAGATTAATCTAAGCTACCTCAGGCACATTTAAGATAAACTAAGATAATATGCATCTATCTAAGCTAAACTAAGCAAATCTAAGATAATTAAAGCTAAACTAAGCACATCTAAGCTAAACTCAGCAAACTAAGATAATTAAAGCTAAACTAAGATAAACTGCATCTACCTAAGATAAACTAAGCACATCTAAGATAAATAAAGATAAACTAAGCAAATCTAAAGCTAAACACATCAAACTAAGTGCCAGAAGCCAACCAGTATAAAAGGAGGAGCCACATGAAAATCCCTCACTCTGTCTTTGACCTCTGTTCGAGTAACATGCCCTGAAGCCTGATGAAGACCAAATGGTGTCAAACGTTGCAACTCAGGGAGCATGAATAAAGGCTGAAAAACTAAAAGCTAGCTAAACCTATTGAACTAAAGCCTACTAATATCTAAACTTAATTTTGGAAAAGCCATAGCCACACTCTGGCATGGCAAACACTCTTGGGAAAGGCTAAATGAAGACTGCTAAGTCTAATGTTTG
>JAIFZK010000089.1:7500-19935 GCA_027481765.1 Tenualosa thibaudeaui | reverse complement strand
ACCCAGTCTGTGAGGTGTTGGACCTAGGGTTTAGGGTTAACCCTAACTGCTCGATACTGTTCCTTGGAAGAGCGAAGTGGTCGGTGGGTTTGTCACACACATTGTCTGTTACATTGCTGGTGGAGTTCTCGTCACGCAGATTAATCGCACACATCAGCAGCAAGATCAGGGATTTCGAACACTGCTAGTCACTAGTTTTGCGATCAAACCGGCTTTGACTTTACATCAGAATGAGCAATATGATACACAACTCTGCGTCCATCTCACACAGGTACAATAGCCTGTCGAGCTCGACTCAAACCTGGCAAACCACATATCAAAACAGAGATCCTACCGATTCCAAAGGTGATGTTGAAATCTCCAAAGTGATGTTGAAATCTCCAAAGGTGATGTTGGAATCTCCAAAGTGATGTTAAAATCTCCAAAGGTGATGTTGAAATCTCCAAATTGATGTTGAAATCTCCAAACTGATGTTGAAATCTACAAAGACATAAATGATTGAAAATTGCCTACAGCTGAATTTAAAGTCCTATCATGAGGGAGGCAGCGGTAATTCTTCACATAGCCTATTTGTACATTTAAAAAATTTTGCTCAGTAGTTACCTTAGTGACTTTCCCTAGTAACTAGTTACTTTTACAATGCAGTATCTAACAGAGTAATATTTTTGTAACTATAACCAACTATATAACTTTTTAAAAGTTACTTTCCTAACACTGCTTATGGACTTAAGCATCTTACATGTCATCAAAGATCTTTTTAGTGGTCTTCAGAGGACATATTTCAGGCACTGTCTTGAGGCCTTCAGAGGACATATTTCAGGTTCTTTCTTGTGGTCTTCAGAGGACATATTTCAGGTACTGTCTTGAGGCCTTCAGAGGACATATTTCAGGTCCTTTCTTGAGGCCTTCAGAGGACATATTTCAGGCACTGTCTTGAGGCCTTCAGAGGACATCTTTCAGGTCCTTTCTTGTGGTCTTCAGAGGACATATTTCAGGTACTGTCTTGAGGCCTTCAGAGGACACATTTCAGGTCCTTTCTTGTGGTCTTCAGAGGACATATTTCAGGTACTGTCTTGAGGCCTTCAGAGGACACATTTCAGGTCCTTTCTTGTGGTCTTCAGAGGACACATTTCAGGTCCTTTCTTGTGGTCTTCAGAGGACACATTTCAGGTTCTTTCTTGTGGTCTTCAGAGGACATATTTCAGGTACTGTCTTCAGGCCTTCAGAGGACATATTTCAGGCACTGTCTTGAGGCCTTCAGAGGACATATTTCAGGTCCTTTCTTGTGGTCTTCAGAGGACACATTTCAGGTCCTTTCTTGTGGTCTTCAGAGGACACATTTCAGGTCCTTTCTTGTGGTCTTCAGAGGACACATTTCAGGTCCTTTCTTGTGGTCTTCAGAGGACACATTTCAGGTACTGTCTTGTGGTCTTCAGAGGACACATTCTTTCTTTTTGTTGGTTCACTGCACTATTCTTCCTTCTATCTTTCTTTTGGTTGGTTCTCTGTTCTGTTCTTCCTTCTGATTTTCTTTTATTTGTTCTTCCTGAACTTTCTGTTTTTACTTGTTCATGTGTTTCTGTCTATTTTTTTCACTCTGCCTGTTGTTCCTTTCTTTCTTCTTTCTATCTAGTTTAATGTTCCTTTCTTTCTTCTCTCTATCTAGTTTAATGTTCCTTTCTTTCTTCTTTCTATCTAGTTTAATCTTCCTTTCTTTCTTCTTTCTATCTAGTTTAATGTTCCTTTCTTTCTTCTCTCTATCTAGTTTAATCTTCCTTTCTTTCTTCTTTCTATCTAGTTTAATGTTCCTTTCTTTCTTCTCTCTATCTAGTTTAATGTTCCTTTCTTCCTTCTCTCTATCTAGTTTAATCTTCCTTTCTTTCTTCTCTCTATCTAGTTTAATGTTCCTTTCTTTCTTCTTTCTATCTAGTTTAATGTTCCTTTCTTCCTTCTCTCTATCTAGTTTAATGTTCCTTTCTTTCTTCTCTCTATCTAGTTTAATCTTCCTTTCTTTCTTCTTTCTATCTAGTTTAATGTTCCTTTCTTTCTTCTCTCTATCTAGTTTAATCTTCCTTTCTTTCTTCTTTCTATCTAGTTTAATGTTCCTTTCTTTCTTCTCTCTATCTAGTTTAATGTTCCTTTCGTCCGTCTCTCTATCTAGTTTCATCTTCCGTTCTGTGTGCTCTCTATCTAGTTTAATGTTCCTTTCTTTCTTCTTTCTATCTAGTTTAATGTTCCTTTCTTCCTTCTCTCTATCTAGTTTAATGTTCCTTTCTTTCTTCTCTCTATCTAGTTTAATCTTCCTTTCTTTCTTCTTTCTATCTAGTTTAATGTTCCTTTCTTTCTTCTCTCTATCTAGTTTAATGTTCTCATTCCCTCCATCTCCACCATGTACTGAAGCCTCAGGCCTGAGATTTGTGTGTGTGTGTGTGTGTGGGTGTGTGTGTGTCTGAGCCTGAAGACCAGAGACTAATGTGGGGGGCAGCTCCAGGTCGCTCTGTGCCACACACACACACACACACATGACAGTCCCAAGCACAATGTGTGGTATGTTGGTGTGTGTGTGTGTGAGGCGGAGTGTGTTGTTTGCGGCAAAGAAGAATTTCATTTGTCACGAAATGAATATGGATGCCGGCAGGCTAAAACAAACGATCACCGCTCCTCAGGGGATCCCCTAAAAATAACCCCCCCCCTCCCCCATGCATTCCCCGAGGCTCCTACACCCCAGCCAAATCTGAAGGGTATGGGAGGAGGGTATAGTCTGCAGAGAGAGGAGGATGAAGAAGACTGGAGAAGTAAAGGGCATTACATTTACATCTCTCTATCTACCTATATCTACCCATCTGTCTGTCTATCTACCCATCTTTCTGTCTGTCTATCTATCTATCTATCTGTCTATCTATCTATATATCTATCTATTTACCTATCTATCTATCTATCTATCTATCTATCTATCTATTTGTCTATCTATCTATCTATCTATCTATCTATCTATCTATCTATCTATCTATCTATCTATCTATCTATCTATCTATCTATCTATCTATCTATCAAGGCCATGGTTGTGTCTGCAGACCCTATTGAGCCTATTATGGGTATGGTGGTGTAATATGTGTGTGTGTGTGTGTCTCACTCAGAACCTGAATCACCATTGTAAAGCATTACAGACATTTACATTTGCAACTCTGAATCTGCCGGGTTAGGTTACATTTACGTTACATTTACGTTACATTTATGCATTTGGCAGACGGTTTTATCCAAAGCGACTTCCAAAAGAGGATAACATTCAATGAAAGAAACTAAGAAAGAGTGCCTGTTGCTAACATAAAAAACTGCACTATTTTAAGTTGAAAGTGATTAAGTTGAAAGTCCTAGCTTGAATGTTCTCCTCTTTTGTAAGTCGCTTTGGATAAAAGCGTCTGCTAAATGCATAAATGTAAATGTAATTTAAATGAAAGTAAAAAAAAAAGAAGGGATGGAGAGAGAGAGGAGGGGAGAGGAGTGAGGAAAGAGAAACAGAGGGAGAATATCAAGAAGAAAAAGAAGTAAAAATTTTAAAATAGAAAAAAATAATTTTAATAATTAAATTTATTTAATTCAATTTGAAAAATTGCAAATAGAACGCCATGAAAAAAGTGTTATGTGGACCTTATGATGAGGTTACTCATCCAATATGGGAACTGGCCAACGCTATCAGAAGCTGGCAGGCAGCCTGTGTGTGTGTGTGTGTGTGTGTGTGTGTGTTTGGGGGTGGGGTGTCAAAAGACAAGGACACCACACACACACACACACACACACACACCTAATGCCCCCCCTCCCCCCATCCTGGAGTGGTACTAGGTTCATTGTTCACTGAATGTTACCTGTTTAAAATGTGTGTGTGTGTGTGTGTGTGTGTGTGCCTTACCAAATATTGCACCTTACCCTGCCTACAGTACAATGCATTGTATAAAATGTATGTGTGTGTGTGTGTGTGTGTGTTTGACACATCTGTTCCCATGTGTGTTTCTGTACTGATGCCTCTCCACTTGTGCACCATAGTTAGTTAGTTTACCTCACTGTATTTATTTAAATTTTTATTTTAAAGTTTCTTTACTACACATTGCATGCCATTGCCAGCCATTGTATATTACACTTCATATCGTATAATTTCTTATACTTCATATATATTATTATATATTATATATTATATATTATATATTATTATATATAATATATATTATTATATATTATATATATTATATATATATATATAGAGTTATTTATTATATTTTTATTTTTTATATGACATGTTATGCTGCTACCGCAAGTGAGTTTCCCAGCTTGGGAACAATAAAGTCTGTCTGTCTGTCTGTCTGTCTGTCTGTCTATCTATCTATCTATCTATCTATCTATCTATCTATCTATCTATCTATTTTTCTTTCTTTCTTTCTTTCTTTCTTTCTTTCTCATCTTTAAGGACTGTTCCAGTCAGTTGTCCAAAACCCTGTGCCCTGCCCTGCCCATCCACCAAGAGACACAGAGCGGTGGTGGTAGCATAGTGGTTAAGGAACATGGCCCAGTGTGCAAGTAGCCTGAAAAACCTGAGCCCCTGAGCAAGGCACTTAGCTCTTAGTACTTAGCTTAGCTTAGCACTATGCTAAGTGATAGCTTAGTTGCTAAGTAGCTAAGTTGCTCTAAGGGAGATTGGCCCTAATGTGATTGATAGTTGAGAAATATGTAAGTAGCTTTGCATAAAAGCGTCTGCTAAATGCATAAACGTAATGTAATGTTAAGAGTATTCATAAAAGGCTAGGTAGGCTAGGCTAGGCTAGGCTAGGCTAGAAGCAGGGAACAGCTGCTGACGGGTGGCACTCAGGGAAGATGGCCATGCCCTCACCTTCACCTTGGGACAGTTGGTAACCCTAGGTGGTGGTGATAGAGTGTGTGTGTGTGTGTGTGTGTGTGTGTGTGTGTGAGGGCGGGGAGGTTAAAGAGAGCTGGTGGCCTCTGGTTGGTGTATATGGTAAGGGGATTTTTTTCCCCTCCTTCTGAAAGAATGCACGTCAGTCAGCGCTGGAACCATCAAGATGGTGTGTGTGACAACACACGCACCCCGTAAATAAGACAAAGGCATGTGTGTGTGTGTGTGTGTGTGTGTGTGTAAATAAGACAAAGGCATGTGTGTGTGTGTAATAAGACAAAGGCATGTGTGCATGTGTGTGTGTGTGTGTGTGTGTGTAAATAAGACAAAGGCATGTCATTCTCCTCAGTGGCACGTTCCTGGGAGCCTGGAAGCTTCCGTGGGGTCACCCAGAGGAGACTCAGCACGCCGGCTGCCTGACACATGTTCTCCAACACAATCAAAAGGTCATCTCAAACACGCGATTACAAAGGTCATTAAACACAGTGTGGAAAGCACCAAGTTCCTACATGAAACCAAAAACACACACACACACACACACACACACACGCTCTTACAGTAAGGAGGAAATGATCAGGCTCCTACTTGATTGTGTGTGTGTGTGTGTGTGTGTGTGTGTGTGTGTATTTGAGGGGGCCACAGAGGACAGTGAGTGTATACTGCATGTATCATGTCTGTTGACCAGGAGGTATGTGCGTGGAATGTATGAGAGCTTTAGTTCAAGCCTGCAGTGCCTTCAGAGATAACAGCAAAGGCAGGGGTGACACTGAGTTCGGCAGGTACACCACCATAATGCAGCACACATAGAGAGCTAATTTTAGCTCCTCCATTTAGCATAGTAGCATAGAAAGCTAATGTTAGCTGCTCCGTCTAGCATTGAAAGCTAATGTTAGCTCCTCCGTCTAGCATAGAAAGCTAATGTTAGCTGCTCCGTCTAGCATTGAAAGCTAATGTTAGCTCCTCCGTCTAGCATAGAAAGCTAATGTTGGCTTCTCTGTCTAGCATAGGAAGCTAATGTTGGCTCCTCCGTCTAAATAGAAAGCTAATGTTAGCTCCTCTGTCTAGCATAGAAAGCTGATGTTAGCTCCTCCGTCTAGCATAGGAAGCTAATGTTGGCTCCTCCGTCTAACATAGAGAGCTAATGTTAGCTCCCATTGTGGAACTTGCTCTTGAAAGTTGCAAGTTGAACGTTCCAAGTTGATCCATTTCCATGGAAAGTCGAGCTCTGATACGCTAATCCCAAAGATTATAAAAGTTTATATTGTGACATAATGTGACACTTCCACTTAACTGCACTTTGTCTTAAATATTATATCCTATTTGTATTATGTAGCTATGTGCCTATATGTATATTATTGTCTCTTCTGTACAGTATGTATCTATATATTACTGTTTGTCTATTGAATGTATACCACTACATGTCTATATGTTGTATGTATATACAGTGAATATCTACTGAGGTCATATTCCTTGTGTATGTAAGTATGCTTAACCAATAAAATGGATTTTGATTCTGATTCTGGAACTATTCACATTTGCTCCCATAGTAACGTCTTATGTTGCTTGATCTTAATCAGTATTCAGTGATCTTTGATTAAACATATCATATATCTGATGTTATATCACATATCTGATGTTATATCACATATCTGATGTGCTGATGCTTCCTTATATCCAACCTGTCTTCAGCTATGGTAGTACCATTCACATTTACACCCAGTACCTGAAGCAGAGTCAAACCATTTACATTTACACCCAGTACCTGAAGCGGAGTCAAACCACTCACATTTATCCATTTAGCAGACGCTTTTGTCTGAAGCGACTTCCATTTTTTTGTCAACTATGAATTGTTCAGGGCCAGTCTCCCCTAGAGCAACTTAGGGTTAAGTGCCTTGCTCAGGGGCACAATGGTGGCAGCTGGGATTCGAACCCATAATATCTTCAAGCTGCTTGCATGCTAGCCAGGTTCCTTAACTGCTGGGTTAAGTGGGTTCGAATCCCAGCTGCCACCATTGTGCCCTTGAGCAAGGCACTTAACCCTAAGTTGCTCTAGGGGAGATTGGCCCTGAACAATTGAGAGCTGACAAAAATGGAAGTCGCTTTGGATAAAAGCGTCTGCTAAATGCATACATGTAAATGTAACTCAGAGTTCAAAGGTCATTCCCCCCACTGGTCAATGCATACATGCGTAAATGTAATAGTTACAGAGTATTATCCCACTTTATTATCCCACTTTACATTACATGGTAGTCAGTCATAGGTGGTTATCAGGAATTATGGCTGGATAATGTAGCAGCGGCCAGACATAGTGTCAAACTTAAAGAGTGAGATGGGTCATGGGGGTAACATTAACGGTCCATTTGACCTGTGACCTGTGCACTCCTAGTCGAAAACACACACTAGCCCCGTTTACACATTTGAATGGAATAGAGAAGGAAGAATTGCTCGATCAGAATAGAAATGACCCACGGAAAACCATTGGAATCGGAATGAAATGGGTGACCTTTTTCCGACCTAACGATCACGTAAACGCTCGATCGGATCAAACTCACGAGACGATCCTTAAAGAAAAATACACCACCCTTGGGTGAAATTGAGTCACCCTAGAGTGTCCCTAGAGTTGGATACGTGAGCAGTGAGCTTCTCTGTGTGCTGTGGTGGTCAGCCGGACCAAATCTGCCAGAGAGGAGAGAGAGCAGAAGAGAGCTTCTCATTAGTATATTACAAAAGATTTAATAAGGGAGAGTGATTTGATGAGACGATTATCGTGCCCATTAATCAAACGGGCTTCAGACTCCTGCAATATGTTCCGTCTTTCAACACACACACACACACACACACACACACACACACACACACACACACACACACACACCAAAGCCTCTTTACACCTCCCTGAGCTTCTTATAAGGTTAATGTTTTATTTTTCCTTTGCATTTTTCCACATCACTCCATCTTTCAGCAGTGTGTATATATGTGTGTGTGTGTGTGTGTGTGTGTGTGTGTGTGTGTGTGTGTGTTTGTGTGCGTGTGTGTGTGTGTGTGTTTGTTTGTGTGTGTGTGTTTTTCCACATCACTCCATCTTTCAGCAGTGTATATATATGTGTGTGTGTGTTTGTGTGTGTGTGTTTGTGTGCGTGTGTGTGTTTGTGTGCGTGTTTGTGTGTGTGTCTTTCCACATCACTCCATCTTTCAGCAGTGTGTATATATGTGTTATATGTCTGTGTGTGTGTGTGTGTGTGTCTTTCCACATCACTCCATCTTTCAGCAGTGTGTATATATGTGTGTGTGTGTTTGTTTGTGTGTGTGTGTGTGTTTTTCCACATCACTCCATCTTTCAGCAGTGTGTATATATGAATTATATGTGTATGTGTGTGTGTGTTTTTTTCCACATCTCTCAGCAGTGTGTATATATATACGTGTGTGTGTGTGTGTGTGTGTGTGTATGGAGTCGGGTCGTCCGTGGTCTCTAACCAACCACAGGGACCCAAGAGCAGGCAGGCAGTCCAACCCCAGCGCATGTCTGGGATGTGGGAAGTACTACATCACCCCCTAGTGGCCAGAGGGAGACTTAAAACATGTTATTATTTCATTCTTAAATCATCAGAGACAACATTCTTCAATTGTTTTTACATTATTCTTAAATTGTCAGAGACTATATTAAAGTGTATATGTTTCTGTGTATTTATATTTAAAATGTATTTTAAATAGACCTATAGGCTTTTTTTTTATAAAACTTTTTCACAGCACTCCCTTCCAGCGGCCCTGTGTCTGGGGCGTCCTAAAGCCCTCCACATTATCCACATGAATGATATTCCCGAGGGAGGGAGAGCCGACACAGTCTTCTAGGGAGATGAAAAGCAACATTTGTACATATGGATGTCGGATGTCCTTGTGGATTTGGATCAACTGGGTCTCTAAACGCAACTGATGCCGTTTTCTCCAGGAGAAGCTCAGGTTCTGGCTATACGACGGACATCACGATTTATCCCCCCCCAGGTCATGTATCTTATGTTATATGTGTTTATGTGTGCTGTGTCGTGCCTTTCACCCCCCCAAATTGGAACACAGGTGGCGCGTCCTGATGAAGCGACCTCTTGCCCTCCCCACCACCTAACCCTAACCCTAACCCTAACCCTAACCCTAACCCTAACCCTCCCTAACCCCCAGGGGAATGTCATTTAGATTCCTTTGTATGTCTTGTACATGTGAAATTGACAGTAAAAGCTACTACTACTACTACTACTCCAAGTTGCAGTTTAACAACATTTACATGCCAGTGTGTGTGTGTGTGTGTGTGACACAGAGAGAGAGGGAAGTGCATTTGAATCCATCCATATGAATGATATTGCTGAGGGAGGGAGAACTGACACACAGGCTTGAAACAGGGAGATGAAAAGCAACATGTGAAGAGTTACAAAAACGTTACAAAAACATGTTACAAAAGAAGTTACAAAAACGTGTGGTTAAAAAATACCAGGCAGGCAACTGGTGGATCACTGCAGTCTTTAATCACAACGCTGGAGACAAGTCACCCACACCAAACCTACACAAGGAATGTAGAGTAACAAGCCTGTCTTCCTGGAGACTAGAATTCCCTTTTATACCCCCCAGAGCAGACATCACATGTAAACCAAATGGCAGACCTTCCTGCCCTCACAATGACCTTTGACTTCTTGCCCTCCTGTTGTTTTAGCTTGTTTAGGTTCCCTGTCCTGGTGAAGATAGATATCTATTCCCTGTCCTGGTGAAGATAGATATCTATTCCCTGTCCTGGTGAAGATAGATATCTATTCCCTGTCCTGGTGAAGATAGATGTTTATTTGGTTTTCACCAGCACCCTCTGTTTCCCCCGTTCCTAACCCTGATCTGCTCTGGTTTGTTGTCTTAACCCTTTAGACTCAGGTTACACATGGCATGCCTTTGTATCATACGTGGCATATATTTGTATCACATTAATATTCATTTCTAGGATACAAACGCCATATCCTGGAGCGGTGGTGGCTCAGGTGTTAGAGGTGCTGTTCGGCTACCGAAAGGTTGCAGGTTCAAGCCCCACTCTGCCTGACCTCATCGCAGTGTCCTTGAGCAAGGTACTGAACCCCAAATTGCTCCCAGTGCCAAGTTGGTGCCTTGCATGGCAGCCTCTGTCGCCAATGGGTGAATGTGAAGCATACTCTGTAAAGCACTTTGAGTACTTGAGTAGAAAAGTGCTATATAAATGCAGACCATTGAGAACAAATCTGCATGTACTGGTGAGAATGTAGGACAATGGTGTTAATCTGGGACTGTAGAGAAAGCTCTGTTGTTAAAAGGTTGCAGGCTTGCCTGGTATGCCTTAAACTGATCATGGCCTTAATATAGACCAAGTAGCGAACACTAATGCTAACGGAATTATACTAACAAAATGGTGCTAATGGAATGATTATAACGCTAACAAAATGCTAATGCAGGTTGGCACCTTGCAAGGCCAGACTCTGCCACCAGTGTGTGAAGCACTTTGAGTAATCGTAGGAGTAGAAAAGCACTATATAAATGCAGTCCATTTGTATCCACCATTTTAATTCATTTTCAGAAATATATATTTTTTACATTTTATTTTTTCAGATATATTACTGTATCCACATTTGAGTTGCTTTTACTGTATTTATTTCTACAAAATCAAATTGATATAATTTAAGTTTGATCGATAATTACTGAACTAAACGTGACTTTTTGAATATTTTCAAAAATGGATTTATAGCTTTTTTTTATAGCAACCAAACTCTTCAGGTGTACATATGCAGCGGATTTACACCACTGCGTTTAATTGGATAGGGTCAATACGCGTGCTAATTGGTCGGATTAACAGCAATTATCAATCGTGTGTGCGTACATCTGAGTTCAACCGGAAAATAATGGTTGTAACGGTTTTAACGGTTTAAAAAATCTTGTCTTAACCCGCCGACTTTTAAGAAACCATGTGTCCATCTGTATTTTACCATTTACATTGATGCATTTAGTAGATGCTTTCATCCAAAGCAACTTACGTTTCAGTGTGCGGTGTCCCAGCTGTCACCGTTGTGCCCTTGAACAAGGCACTTAACCCGAAGTTGCTCTAGGGGAGACTGGCCCTGAACAATTGATAGTTGACAAGTTGTAAGGCACTTTGGATAAAAGCGTCTGATAAATGCATAAATGTAATTTTGTCAACTATCAATTGTTCAAGGCCAGTCTCCCCTAGAGCAACTTAGGGTTAAGTTGCCTTGCTCAAGGGTGGCAGCTGGGATTTGAACCTTCGAATTTTCAGGCTAATTGCATGCTAGCCAGGTTAACTGCTATGCTACCACCACCCAATCACAGTCTGAGTTCAACTAGTTCAACTGACTTTTAGGGTCCATCTGTATTTTACAAACATGTTTAGTGGAATTTTATTGGCATTGCTAATGTAAAGTGGGATAATACTCTGTAGCTATTATGAACCTTAGCTAAAACCATAGACAACTTGTAGTGTGTGTGTGTGTTTACAGCTGGCACCAAAACTAAACTTAGACACATGACAACAGTTGCCTGGATGATCGTGGCCGCCTGACACTAGATTAGCCTCCAACAATAGAGTGGCTTAGACTCACCCCTCACCACCTCCTCATAACAATGGTGTGTGTGTGTGTGTGTGTGTGTGTGTGTGTGTGTGTGTGAGAGAGAGTGTTTTGTGTGCGTGCTTGTGTGTGTATGTGTGTGCGTGCATGCTTGTGCGTGTGTGTGTGTGTGTGTGTGTACGTGTGTGCATGTGTGTGTGTGCATGCTTGTGTGTGTGTGTGTGTGTGTGTGTGTGTGGTTGTGAGTCTCCAAAATAACCTGCCATTGCTGTTGCTCTGCTGTTCTATGGTGTGTCTCCCAAAGTCAAAGTTAAGACTAAGACTAAGTTAAGAAATCTAATCACTCATTACCAACCAACCAGAGTTGCTAACTGATTTGCCACCAGTTGGAAGTTGCATGATCAATACCATTCAATGCCATGGGAGTTGGGAGATCAAATGGATTAATCAATTGATTGATTGATTGATTGATTACAATTAAATTAATTGAAATACATTTAAAATCAGTGTTTACAAAAATGATGTCTTTGATGTTCTTTGTAAATGTAAATGCAAACGACTTCCAAACTAATTCTCAAGATTTAAGAACTGAGAATGGTGTTTTGTGTGGTGAGGTCAAAGTTGGAAGGGGGACGCTTAACGCTTGAAACATCCACCGCAACACAGACTATATAGCTGATAATGAAGACGTCTGAAGAGAATCCTATATCTATCTGAGGAGAATTCTATATCTGTCTGAGGAGAATCTTGTATTTGTCTGTGGAGGCCGCAATATTTGTCTGAGGAGAATCCTATATCTCTCTGTGAAGACTCCTATATCTGTCTGAGGAGAATCCTATATCTCTCTGTGAAGACTCCTATATCTATCTGAGGAGAATCCTATATCTCTCTGTGAAGACTCCTATATCTGTCTGAGGAGAATGCTATATCTCTCTGTGAAGACTCCTATATCTA
>JAIFZK010000116.1:0-21273 GCA_027481765.1 Tenualosa thibaudeaui | reverse complement strand
AGAATGTTCATGCTGTTTCTAAAAATGTATGATTTATAGGCAGATTGTTGGAAATCATGCTGTTTCACTGACAGAGTAAAAAATACCTCAGTGTGGTTCACTCGTCCAAAGTTTCAGTGGGGACCTGCAACGAAAAATTGAGGATATTGGGTTCATAGAATGTTGGAACGTGGCTATGCATACATTAAACCACATGTTCTCCTCATGCTGTTTCTAAAAATGTATGATTTAAGGCAGATTGTTGGAAATCAGTCAGTATCACAGTACAAAATACCTCAGTGTGGTACACTTGTGAACAGTTTTGGTGGGGACCTGCAACGAAAAATTGAGGATATTGGGTTCATAGAATGTTGGAACGTGGCTATGCATACATTAAACCACATGTTCTCCTCATGCTGTTTCTAAAAATGTATGATTTAAGGCAGATTGTTGGAAATCAATCAGTATCACAGTACAAAATACCTCAGTGTGGTACACTTGTGAACAGTTTTGGTGGGGACCTGCAACGAAAAATTGAGGATATTGGGTTCATAGAATGTTGGAACGTGGCTATGCATACATTAAACCACATGTTCTCCTCATGCTGTTTCTAAAAATGTATGATTTAAGGCAGATTGTTGGAAATCAGTCAGTATCACAGTACAAAATACCTCAGTGTGGTACACTTGTGAACAGTTTCAGTGGGGACCTGCAACGAAAAATTGAGGATATTGGGTTCATAGAATGTTGGAACGTGGCTATGCATACATTAAACCACATGTTCTCCTCATGCTGTTTCTAAAAATGTATGATTTAAGGCAGATTGTTGGAAATCAGTCAGTATCACAGTACAAAATACCTCAGTGTGGTTCACTTGTGAACAGTTTCTGTGGGGACCTGCAACGAAAAATTGAGGATATTGGGTTCATAGAATGTTGGAACGTGGCTATGCATACATTAAACCACATGTTCTCCTCATGCTGTTTCTAAAAATGTATGATTTAAGGCAGATTGTTGGAAATCACTCAGTATCACAGTACAAAATACCTCAGTGTGGTACACTTGTGAACAGTTTCAGTGGGGACCTGCAACGAAAAATTGAGGATATTGGGTTCATAGAATGTTGGAACGTGGCTATGCATACATTAAACCACATGTTCTCCTCATGCTGTTTCTAAAAATGTATGATTTAAGGCAGATTGTTGGAAATCAGTCAGTATCACAGTACAAAATACCTCAGTGTGGTACACTTGTCTAAAGTTTCAGTGGGGACCTGCAACGAAAAATTGAGGATATTGGGTTCATAGAATGTTGGAACGTGGCTATGCATACATTAAACCACATGTTCTCCTCATGCTGTTTCTAAAAATGTATGATTTAAGGCAGATTGTTGGAAATCAGTCAGTATCACAGTAAAAAATACCTCAGTGTGGTACACTTGTCCACAGTTTCAGTGGGTACCTGCAACGAAAAATTGAGGATATTGGGTTCATAGAATGTTGGAACGTGGCTATGCATACATTAAACCACATGTTCTCCTCATGCTGTTTCTAAAAATGTATGATTTAAGGCAGATTGTTGGAAATCAGTCAGTATCACAGTACAAAATACCTCAGTGTGGTTCACTTGTGCACAGTTTCAGTGGGGACCTGCAACGAAAAATTGAGGATATTGGGTTCATAGAATGTTGGAACGTGGCTATGCATACATTAAACCACATGTTCTCCTCATGCTGTTTCTAAAAATGTATGATTTAAGGCAGATTGTTGGAAATCAGTCAGTATCACAGTAAAAATACCTCAGTGTGGTTCACTTCTGAACAGTTTCAGTGGGGACCTGCAACGAAAAATTGAGGATATTGGGTTCATAGAATGTTGGAACGTGGCTATGCATACATTAAACCACATGTTCTCCTCATGCTGTTTCTAAAAATGTATGATTTAAGGCAGATTGTTGGAAATCAGTCAGTATCACAGTACAAAATACCTCAGTGTGGTACACTTGTGAACAGTTTTCAGTGGGGACCTGCAACGAAAAATTGAGGATATTGGGTTCATAGAATGTTGGAACGTGGCTATGCATACATTAAACCACATGTTCTCCTCATGCTGTTTCTAAAAATGTATGATTTAAGGCAGATTGTTGGAAATCAGTCAGTGTCACAGTAAAAAATACCTCAGTGTGGTTCACTGTCCAAAGTTTCAGTGGGGACCTGCAACGAAAAATTGAGGATATTGGGTTCATAGAATGTTGGAACGTGGCTATGCATACATTAAACCACATGTTCTCCTCATGCTGTTTCTAAAAATGTATGATTTAAGGCAGATTGTTGGAAATCAGTCAGTATCACAGTACAAAATACCTCAGTGTGGTACACTTGTGAACAGTTTTGGTGGGGACCTGCAACGAAAAATTGAGGATATTGGGTTCATAGAATGTTGGAACGTGGCTATGCATACATTAAACCACATGTTCTCCTCATGCTGTTTCTAAAAATGTATGATTTAAGGCAGATTGTTGGAAATCAGTCAGTATCACAGTACAAAATACCTCAGTGTGGTACACTTGTGAACAGTTTCAGTGGGGACCTGCAACGAAAAATTGAGGATATTGGGTTCATAGAATGTTGGAACGTGGCTATGCATACATTAAACCACATGTTCTCCTCATGCTGTTTCTAAAAATGTATGATTTAAGGCAGATTGTTGGAAATCAGTCAGTATCACAGTACAAAATACCTCAGTGTGGTTCACTCGTCAACAGTTTCTGTGGGGACCTGCAACGAAAAATTGAGGATATTGGGTTCATAGAATGTTGGAACGTGGCTATGCATACATTAAACCACATGTTCTCCTCATGCTGTTTCTAAAAATGTATGATTTAAGGCAGATTGTTGGAAATCAGTCAGTATCACAGTACAAAATACCTCAGTGTGGTACACTTGTGAACAGTTTTGGTGGGGACCTGCAACGAAAAATTGAGGATATTGGGTTCATAGAATGTTGGAACGTGGCTATGCATACATTAAACCACATGTTCTCCTCATGCTGTTTCTAAAAATGTATGATTTAAGGCAGATTGTTGGAAATCAGTCAGTATCACAGTACAAAATACCTCAGTGTGGTACACTTGTGAACAGTTTTGGTGGGGACCTGCAAAGAAAAATTGAGGATATTGGGTTCATAGAATGTTGGAACGTGGCTATGCATACATTAAACCACATGTTCTCCTCATGCTGTTTCTAAAAATGTATGATTTAAGGCAGATTGTTGGAAATCAGTCAGTATCACAGTACAAAATACCTCAGTGTGGTTCACTTGTCCAACAGTTTCCGTGGGGACCTGCAACGAAAAAATGAGGATATTGGGTTCATAGAATGTAGGAACTTGGCTATGCATACATTAAACCACATGTTCTCCTCATGCTGTTTCTAAAATGTATGATTTAAGGCAGATTGTTGGAAATCAGTTAATATCACAGTACAAAATACCCTCAGTGTGGTACACTTGTCCAACAGTTTCAGTGGGGACCTGCAACGAAAAATTGAGGATATTGGGTTCATAGAATGTTGAACGTGGCTATGCATACATTAAACCACATGTTCTCCTCATGCTGTTTCTAAAAATGTATGATTTAAGGCAGATTGTTGGAAATCAGTCAGTATCACAGTAAAATACCTCAGTGTGGGTACACTTGTGAACAGTTTCAGTGGGGACCTGCAACGAAAATGTGGGGATATTGGGTTCATAGAATGTTGAACGTGGCTATGCATACATTAAACCACATGTTCTCCTCATGCTGTTTCTAAAAATGTATGATTTAAGGCAGATTGTTGGAAATCAGTCAGTATCACAGTACAAAATACCTCAGTGTGGTTCACTTGTGAAAGTTTCAGTGGGGGACCTGCAACGAAAAATTGAGGATATTGGGTTCATAGAATGTTGGAACGTGGCTATGCATACATTAAACCACATGTTCTCCTCATGCTGTTTCTAAAAATGTATGATTTAAGGCAGATTGTTGGAAATCAGTCAGTATCACAGTACAAAATAGCTCATTGTGGATCAGTTGTGAAGAGTTTCGGTGGGGACCTGCAACGAAAAATTGAGGATATTGGGTTCATAGAATGTTGAACGTGGCTATGCATACATTAAACCACATGTTCTCCTCATGCTGTTTCTAAAAATGTATGATTTAAGGCAGATTGTTGGAAATCAGTCAGTATCACAGTAAAAATACCTCAGTGTGGTTCACTTGTGAAAGTTTCAGTGGGGACCTGCAACGAAAATTGAGGATATTGGGTTCATAGAATGTTGGAACGTGGCTATGCATACATTAAACCACATGTTCTCCTCATGCTGTTTCTAAAAATGTATGATTTAAGGCAGATTGTTGGAAATCAGTCAGTATCACAGTACAAAATACCTCAGTGTGGTCCACTTGTGAACAGTGTCAGTGGGCACCTGCAACGAAAAATTGAGGATATTGGGTTCATAGAATGTTGAACGTGGCTATGCATACATTAAACCACATGTTCTCCCTCATGCTGTTTCTAAAAATGTATGATTTAAAGCAGATTGTTGGAAATCAATCAGTATCACAGTACAAAAATACCTCAGTGTGGTACACTTGTGAACAGTTTCAGTGGGGACCTGCAACGAAAAATTGAGGATATTGGGTTCATAGAATGTTGGAACGTGGCTATGCATACATTAAACCACATGTCCTCCTCATGCTGTTTCTAAAATGTATGATTTAAGGCAGATTGTTGGAAATCACTCAGTATCACAGTACAAAATACCTCAGTGTGGTTCACTTGTGAACAGTTTCAGTGGGGACCTGCAACGAAAAATTGAGGATATTGGGTTCATAGAATGTTGGAACGTGGCTATGCATACATTAAACCACATGTTCTCCTCATGCTGTTTCTAAAAATGTATGATTTAAGGCAGATTGTTGGAAATCAGTCAGTATTACAGTACAAAATACCTCAGTGTGGTACACTAGTCCAAAGTTTCTGTGGGGACCTGCAACGAAAAAAATTGAGGATATTGGGTTCATAGAATGTTGGAACGTGGCTATGCATACATTAAACCACATGTTCTCCTCATGCTGTTTCTAAAAATGTATGATTTAAGGCAGATTGTTGGAAATCAGTCAGTATCACAGTAAAAAATACCTCAGTGTGGTTCAGTTGTGAAAAGTTTCAGTGGGGACCTGCAACGAAAAATTGAGGATATTGGGTTCATAGAATGTTGGAACGTGGCTATGCATACATTAAACCACATGTTCTCCTCATGCTGTTTCTAAAAATGTATGATTTAAGGCAGATTGTTGGAAATCAGTCAGTATCACAGTAAAAATACCTCAGTGTGGTTCACTTGTGAAAGTTTCAGTGGGGACCTGCAACGAAAAATTGAGGATATTGGGTTCATAGAATGTTGGAACGTGGCTATGCATACATTAAACCACATGTTCTCCTCATGCTGTTTCTAAAAATGTATGATTTAAGGCAGATTGTTGGAAATCAGTCAGTATCACAGTACAAAATACCTCAGTGTGGTTCACTTGTGAACAGTTTCAGTGGGGACCTGCAACGAAAAATTGAGGATATTGGGTTCATAGAATGTTGGAACGTGGCTATGCATACATTAAACCACATGTTCTCCTCATGCTGTTTCTAAAAATGTATGATTTAAGGCAGATTGTTGGAAATCAGTCAGTATTACAGTACAAAATACCTCAGTGTGGTTCACTTGTGAACAGTTTCTGTGGGGACCTGCAACGAAAAATTGAGGATATTGGGTTCATAGAATGTTGGAACGTGGCTATGCATACATTAAACCACATGTTCTCCTCATGCTGTTTCTAAAAATGTATGATTTAAGGCAGATTGTTGGAAATCAGTCAGTATTACAGTACAAAATACCTCAGTGTGGTACACTCGTCCAAAGTTTCAGTGGGGACCTGCAACGAAAAATTGAGGATATTGGGTTCATAGAATGTTGGAACGTGGCTATGCATACATTAAACCACATGTTCTCCTCATGCTGTTTCTAAAAATGTATGATTTAAGGCAGATTGTTGGAAATCA
Source organism: Tenualosa thibaudeaui (assembly GCA_027481765.1). Lineage (NCBI taxonomy): Eukaryota > Metazoa > Chordata > Actinopteri > Clupeiformes > Clupeidae > Tenualosa > Tenualosa thibaudeaui. The sequence goes on along the minus strand of JAIFZK010000116.1, from coordinate 15,200 downwards.
GTCAGTATCACAGTACAAAATACCTCAGTGTGCATAACTTCTGAAGAGAGTCAGTGGGGACCTGCAACGAAAAATTGAGGATATTGGGTTCATAGAATGTTGGAACGTGGCTATGCATACATTAAACCACATGTTCTCCTCATGCTGTTTCTAAAAATGTATGATTTAAGGCAGATTGTTGGAAATCAGTCAGTATCACAGTACAAAATACCTCAGTGTGGTTCACTTGTCCAACAGTTTCAGTGGGGACCTGCAACGAAAAATTGAGGATATTGGGTTCATAGAATGTTGGAACGTGGCTATGCATACATTAAACCACATGTTCTCCTCATGCTGTTTCTAAAAATGTATGATTTAAGGCAGATTGTTGGAAATCAGTCAGTATCACAGTACAAAATACCTCAGTGTGTTTCACTTGTGAACAGTTTCAGTGGGGACCTGCAACGAAAAATTGAGGATATTGGGTTCATAGAATGTTGGAACGTGGCTATGCATACATTAAACCACATGTTCTCCTCATGCTGTTTCTAAAAATGTATGATTTAAGGCAGATTGTTGGAAATCAGTCAGTATCACAGTACAAAATACCTCAGTGTGGTACACTTGTGAACAGTTTCAGTGGGGACCTGCAACGAAAAATTGAGGATATTGGGTTCATAGAATGTTGGAACGTGGCTATGCATACATTAAACCACATGTTCTCCTCATGCTGTTTCTAAAAATGTATGATTTAAGGCAGATTGTTGGAAATCAGTCAGTATCACAGTACAAAATACCTCAGTGTGGTACACTTGTGAACAGTTTCAGTGGGGACCTGCAACGAAAAATTGAGGATATTGGGTTCATAGAATGTTGGAACGTGGCTATGCATACATTAAACCACATGTTCTCCTCATGCTGTTTCTAAAAATGTATGATTTAAGGCAGATTGTTGGAAATCAGTCAGTATCACAGTACAAAATACCTCAGTGTGGTTCACTCGTGAACAGTTTCAGTGGGGACCTGCAACGAAAAATTGAGGATATTGGGTTCATAGAATGTTGGAACGTGGCTATGCATACATTAAACCACATGTTCTCCTCATGCTGTTTCTAAAAATGTATGATTTAAGGCAGATTGTTGGAAATCAGTCAGTATCACAGTACAAAATACCTCAGTGTGGTTCACTATTGAACATTTTCAGTGGGGACCTGCAACGAAAAATTGAGGATATTGGGTTCATAGAATGTTGGAACGTGGCTATGCATACATTAAACCACATGTTCTCCTCATGCTGTTTCTAAAAATGTATGATTTAAGGCAGATTGTTGGAAATCAGTCAGTATCACAGTACAAAATACCTCAGTGTGGTTCACTAGTGAACAGTTTCAGTGGGGACCTGCAACGAAAAATTGAGGATATTGGGTTCATAGAATGTTGGAACGTGGCTATGCATACATTAAACCACATGTTCTCCTCATGCTGTTTCTAAAAATGTATGATTTAAGGCAGATTGTTGGAAATCAGTCAGTATCACAGTACAAAATACCTCAGTGTGGTACACTTGTGAACAGTTTCAGTGGGGACCTGCAACGAAAAATTGAGGATATTGGGTTCATAGAATGTTGGAACGTGGCTATGCATACATTAAACCACATGTTCTCCTCATGCTGTTTCTAAAAATGTATGATTTAAGGCAGATTGTTGGAAATCAGTCAGTATCACAGTACAAAATACCTCAGTGTGGTACACTTGTGTGAACAGTTTCAGTGGGGACCTGCAACGAAAAATTGAGGATATTGGGTTCATAGAATGTTGGAACGTGGCTATGCATACATTAAACCACATGTTCTCCTCATGCTGTTTCTAAAAATGTATGATTTAAGGCAGATTGTTGGAAATCAGTCAGTATCACAGTACAAAATACCTCATTGTGGTTCACTTGTGAAAAGTTTCAGTGGGGACCTGCAACGAAAAATTGAGGATATTGGGTTCATAGAATGTTGGAACGTGGCTATGCATACATTAAACCACATGTTCTCCTCATGCTGTTTCTAAAAATGTATGATTTAAGGCAGATTGTTGGAAATCAGTCAGTATCACAGTACAAAATACCTCAGTGTGGTTACACTTGTGAACAGTTTCAGTGGGGACCTGCAACGAAAAATTGAGGATATTGGGTTCATAGAATGTTGGAACGTGGCTATGCATACATTAAACCACATGTTCTCCTCATGCTGTTTCTAAAAATGTATGATTTAAGGCAGATTGTTGGAAATCAGTCAGTATCACAGTACAAAATACCTCAGTGTGGCTCACTTGTGAACAGTTTCAGTGGGGACCTGCAACGAAAAATTGAGGATATTGGGTTCATAGAATGTTGGAACGTGGCTATGCATACATTAAACCACATGTTCTCCTCATGCTGTTTCTAAAAATGTATGATTTAAGGCAGATTGTTGGAAATCAGTCAGTATCACAGTACAAAATACCTCAGTGTGGTTCACTTCTGAACAGTTTCAGTGGGGACCTGCAACGAAAAATTGAGGATATTGGGTTCATAGAATGTTGGAACGTGGCTATGCATACATTAAACCACATGTTCTCCTCATGCTGTTTCTAAAAATGTATGATTTAAGGCAGATTGTTGGAAATCAGTCAGTATCACAGTACAAAATACCTCAGTGTGGTTCACTTGTGAACAGTTTCAGTGGGGACCTGCAACGAAAAATTGAGGATATTGGGTTCATAGAATGTTGGAACGTGGCTATGCATACATTAAACCACATGTTCTCCTCATGCTGTTTCTAAAAATGTATGATTTAAGGCAGATTGTTGGAAATCAGTCAGTATCACAGTACAAAATACCTCAGTGTGGTTCACTAGTCAACAGTTTCAGTGGGGACCTGCAACGAAAAATTGAGGATATTGGGTTCATAGAATGTTGGAACGTGGCTATGCATACATTAAACCACATGTTCTCCTCATGCTGTTTCTAAAAATGTATGATTTAAGGCAGATTGTTGGAAATCAGTCAGTGTCACAGTAAAAATACCTCAGTGTGGTTCACTCGTCCAAAGTTTCAGTGGGGACCTGCAACGAAAAATTGAGGATATTGGGTTCATAGAATGTTGGAACGTGGCTATGCATACATTAAACCACATGTTCTCCTCATGCTGTTTCTAAAAATGTATGATTTAAGGCAGATTGTTGGAAATCAGTCAGTATCACAGTACAAAATACCTCAGTGTGGTACACTTGTGAACAGTTTCAGTGGGGACCTGCAACGAAAAATTGAGGATATTGGGTTCATAGAATGTTGGAACGTGGCTATGCATACATTAAACCACATGTTCTCCTCATGCTGTTTCTAAAAATGTATGATTTAAGGCAGATTGTTGGAAATCAGTCAGTATCACAGTACAAAATACCTCATTGTGGTTCACTTGTGAACATTTTCAGTGGGGACCTGCAACGAAAAATTGAGGATATTGGGTTCATAGAATGTTGGAACGTGGCTATGCATACATTAAACCACATGTTCTCCTCATGCTGTTTCTAAAAATGTATGATTTAAGGCAGATTGTTGGAAATCAGTCAGTATCACAGTACAAAATACCTCAGTGTGGTACACTTGTGAACAGTTTCAGTGGGGACCTGCAACGAAAAATTGAGGATATTGGGTTCATAGAATGTTGGAACGTGGCTATGCATACATTAAACCACATGTTCTCCTCATGCTGTTTCTAAAAATGTATGATTTAAGGCAGATTGTTGGAAATCAGTCAGTATCACAGTACAAAATACCTCAGTGTGGTTCACTTGTGAACAGTTTCAGTGGGGACCTGCAACGAAAAATTGAGGATATTGGGTTCATAGAATGTTGGAACGTGGCTATGCATACATTAAACCACATGTTCTCCTCATGCTGTTTCTAAAAATGTATGATTTAAGGCAGATTGTTGGAAATCAGTCAGTATCACAGTACAAAATACCTCAGTGTGGTTCACTTGTGAACAGTTTCAGTGGGGACCTGCAACGAAAAATTGAGGATATTGGGTTCATAGAATGTTGGAACGTGGCTATGCATACATTAAACCACATGTTCTCCTCATGCTGTTTCTAAAAATGTATGATTTAAGGCAGATTGTTGGAAATCAGTCAGTATCACAGTACAAAATACCTCAGTGTGGTACACTTGTGAACAGTTTCAGTGGGGACCTGCAACGAAAAATTGAGGATATTGGGTTCATAGAATGTTGGAACGTGGCTATGCATACATTAAACCACATGTTCTCCTCATGCTGTTTCTAAAAATGTATGATTTAAGGCAGATTGTTGGAAATCAGTCAGTATCACAGTACAAAATACCTCAGTGTGGTTCACTTGTGAACAGTTTCAGTGGGGACCTGCAACGAAAAATTGAGGATATTGGGTTCATAGAATGTTGGAACGTGGCTATGCATACATTAAACCACATGTTCTCCTCATGCTGTTTCTAAAAATGTATGATTTAAGGCAGATTGTTGGAAATCAGTCAGTATCACAGTACAAAATACCTCAGTGTGGTTCACACTTGTGAACAGTTTCAGTGGGGACCTGCAACGAAAAATTGAGGATATTGGGTTCATAGAATGTTGGAACGTGGCTATGCATACATTAAACCACATGTTCTCCTCATGCTGTTTCTAAAAATGTATGATTTAAGGCAGATTGTTGGAAATCAGTCAGTATCACAGTACAAAATACCTCAGTGTGGTTCACTTGTGTCCAGTTTCAGTGGGGACCTGCAACGAAAAATTGAGGATATTGGGTTCATAGAATGTTGGAACGTGGCTATGCATACATTAAACCACATGTTCTCCTCATGCTGTTTCTAAAAATGTATGATTTAAGGCAGATTGTTGGAAATCAGTCAGTATCACAGTCAGAATTACCTCAGTGAGTTTGTCTTGTGAAAAGTTTGGGTGGGGACCTGCAACGAAAAATTGAGGATATTGGGTTCATAGAATGTTGGAACGTGGCTATGCATACATTAAACCACATGTTCTCCTCATGCTGTTTCTAAAAATGTATGATTTAAGGCAGATTGTTGGAAATCAGTCAGTATAACAGTACAAAATACCTCAGTGTGGTACACTAGTGAACAGTTTCAGTGGGGACCTGCAACGAAAAATTGAGGATATTGGGTTCATAGAATGTTGGAACGTGGCTATGCATACATTAAACCACATGTTCTCCTCATGCTGTTTCTAAAAATGTATGATTTAAGGCAGATTGTTGGAAATCAGTCAGTATTACAGTACAAAATACCTCAGTGTGGTACACTTGTGAACATTTTCAGTGGGGACCTGCAACGAAAAATTGAGGATATTGGGTTCATAGAATGTTGGAACGTGGCTATGCATACATTAAACCACATGTTCTCCTCATGCTGTTTCTAAAAATGTATGATTTAAGGCAGATTGTTGGAAATCAGTCAGTATCACAGTACAAAATACCTCAGTGTGGTACACTCGTCCAAAGTTTCAGTGGGGACCTGCAACGAAAAATTGAGGATATTGGGTTCATAGAATGTTGGAACGTGGCTATGCATACATTAAACCACATGTTCTCCTCATGCTGTTTCTAAAAATGTATGATTTAAGGCAGATTGTTGGAAATCAGTCAGTATCACAGTACAAAATACCTCAGTGTGGTACACTTGTGAACAGTTTCAGTGGGGACCTGCAACGAAAAATTGAGGATATTGGGTTCATAGAATGTTGGAACGTGGCTATGCATACATTAAACCACATGTTCTCCTCATGCTGTTTCTAAAAATGTATGATTTAAGGCAGATTGTTGGAAATCAGTCAGAATCACAGTAAAAAATACCTCAGTGTGGTTCACTTGTGAACAGTTTCAGTGGGGACCTGCAACGAAAAATTGAGGATATTGGGTTCATAGAATGTTGGAACGTGGCTATGCATACATTAAACCACATGTTCTCCTCATGCTGTTTCTAAAAATGTATGATTTAAGGCAGATTGTTGGAAATCAGTCAGTATCACAGTACAAAATACCTCAGTGTGGTACACTTGTGAACAGTTTCAGTGGGGACCTGCAACGAAAAATTGAGGATATTGGGTTCATAGAATGTTGGAACGTGGCTATGCATACATTAAACCACATGTTCTCCTCATGCTGTTTCTAAAAATGTATGATTTAAGGCAGATTGTTGGAAATCAATCAGTATCACAGTACAAAATACCTCAGTGTGGTACACTTGTGAACAGTTTTGGTGGGGGACCTGCAACGAAAAATTGAGGATATTGGGTTCATAGAATGTTGGAACTTGGCTATGCATACATTAAACCACATGTTCTCCTCATGCTGTTTCTAAAATGTATGATTTAAGGCAGATTGTTGGAAATCAGTTAATATCACAGTACAAAATACCTCAGTGTGGTACACTTGTCCAACAGTTTCAGTGGGGGGGACCTGCAAACGAAAAATTGAGGATATTGGGTTCATAGAATGTTGAACGTGGCTATGCATACATTAAACCACATGTTCTCCTCATGCTGTTTCTAAAAATGTATGATTTAAGGCAGATTGTTGGAAATCAGTCAGTATCACAGTAAAAATACCTCAGTGTGGTTCACTCGTCCAAAGTTTTTCAGTGGGGGACCTGCAACGAAAAATTGAGGATATTGGGTTCATAGAATGTTGAACGTGGCTATGCATACATTAAACCACATGTTCTCCTCATGCTGTTTCTAAAATGTATGATTTAAAGGCAGATTGTTGGAAATCAGTCAGTATCACAGTACAAAATACCTCAGTGTGGTTCACTTGTGAACAGTTTCAGTGGGGACCTGCAACGAAAAATTGAGGATATTGGGTTCATATAGAATGTTGAACGTGGCTATGCATACATTAAACCACATGTTCTCCTCATGCTGTTTCTAAAATGTATGATTTAAGGCAGATTGTTGGAAATCAGTCAGTATCACAGTACAAAATACCCTCAGTGTGGTACACTTGTCCAACAGTTTCAGTGGGGACCTGCAACGAAAATTGAGGATATTGGGTTCATAGAATGTTGAACGTGGCTATTCATACATTAAACCACATGTTCTCCTCCTCATGCTGTTTTCTAAAAATGTATGATTTAAGGCAGATTGTTGGAAATCAGTCAGTATCACAGTACAAAATACCTCAGTGTGGGTACACTTGTGAACAGTTTCAGTGGGGACCTGCAACGAAAAATTGAGGATATTGGGGTTCATAGAATGTTGAACGTGGCTATGCATACATTAAACCCACATGTTCTCCTCATGCTGTTTCTAAAATGTATGATTTAAGGCAGATTGTTGGGAAATCAGTCAGTATCACACAGTACAAAAAAATACCTCAGTGTGGTACACTTGTGAACAGTTTCAGTGGGGACCTGCAACGAAAAATTGAGGATATTGGGTTCATAGAATGTAGGAACGTGGCTATTCATACATTAAACCACATGTTCTCCTCATGATGTTTCTAAAATGTATGATTTAAGGCAGATTGTTGGGAAATCAGTCAGTATCAGTACAAAATACCTCAGTGTGGTACACTTGTGAACAGTTTCAGTGGGGACCTGCAACGAAAAATTGAGGATATTGGGTTCATAGAATGTTGAACGTGGGCTATGCATACATTAAACCACATGTTCTCCCTCATGCTGTTTCTAAAATGTATGATTTAAGGCAGATTGTTGGAAATCAGTCAGTATCACAGTACAAAATACCCTCAGTGTGGTTCACTTGTGAACAAGTTTCAGTGGGGACCTGCAACGAAAAATTGAGGATATTGGGTTCATAGAATGTTGGAACGTGGGCTATGCATACATTAAACCACATGTTCTCCCTCATGCTGTTTCTAAAAATGTATGATTTAAGGCAGATTGTTGGAAAATCAGTCAGTATCACAGTACAAAATACCTCAGTGTGGTACACTTGTGAACAGTTTCAGTGGGGACCTGCAACGAAAAATTTGAGGATATTGGGTTCATAGAATGTTGGAACGTGGCTATGCATACATTAAACCACATGTTCTCCTCATGCTGTTTCTAAAAATGTATGATTTAAGGCAGATTGTTGGAAATCACTCAGTATCACAGTACAAAATACCTCAGTGTGGTTTACTTGTGAACACTTTCGGTGGGTACCTGCTACGAAAAATTGAGGATATTGGGTTCATAGAATGTTGGAACGTGGCTATGCATACATTAAACCACATGTTCTCCTCATGCTGTTTCTAAAATGTATGATTTAAGGCAGATTGTTGGAAAACAGTTAATATCACAGTACAAAATACCTCAGTGTGGTTCACTTGTGAACAGTTTCAGTGGGGACCTGCAACGAAAAATTGAGGATATTGGGGTTCATAGAATGTTGTAACGTGGCTATGCATACATTAAACCACATGTTCTCCCTCATGCTGTTTCTAAAAATGTATGATTTAAGGCAGATTGTTGGAAATCAGTCAGTATCACAGTAAAAATACCTCAGTGTGGTTCACTTGTCCAACAGTTTTCAGTGGGGACCTGCAACGAAAAATTGAGGATATTGGGTTCATAGAATGTTGAACGTGGGCTATGCATATACATTAAACCACATGTTCTCCTCATGCTGTTTCTAAAAATGTATGATTTAAGGCAGATTGTTGGAAATCAGTCAGTATCACAGTAAAAATACCTCAGTGTGGTTCACTCGTCCAAAGTTTCAGTGGGGACCTGCAACGAAAAATTGAGGATATTGGGTTCATAGAATGTTGGAACGTGGCTATGCATACATTAAACCACATGTTCTCCTCATGCTGTTTCTAAAAATGTATGATTTAAGGCAGATTGTTGGAAATCAGTCAGTATCACAGTACAAAATACCTCAGTGTGGTACACTTGTCCAACAGTTTCAGTGGGGACCTGCAACGAAAAATTGAGGATATTGGGTTCATAGAATGTTGGAACGTGGCTATGCATACATTAAACCACATGTTCTCCTCATGCTGTTTCTAAAAATGTATGATTTAAGGCAGATTGTTGGAAATCAGTCAGTATCACAGTACAAAATACCTCAGTGTGGTTCACTTGTGAACAGTTTTGGTGGGAACCTGCAACGAAAAATTGAGGATATTGGGTTCATAGAATGTTGGAATGTGGCTATGCATACATTAAACCACATGTTCTCCTCATGCTGTTTCTAAAAATGTATGATTTAATGCAGATTGTTGGAAATCACTCAGTATCACAGTAAAAAATACCTCAGTGTGGTACACTTGTGAACAGTTTCAGTGGGGACCTGCAACGAAAAATTGAGGATATTGGGTTCATAGAATGTTGGAACGTGGCTATGCATACATTAAACCACATGTTCTCCTCATGCTGTTTCTAAAAATGTATGATTTAAGGCAGATTGTTGGAAATCACTCAGAATCACAGTAAAAATACCTCAGTGTGGTACACTTGTGAACAGTTTCAGTGGGGACCTGCAACGAAAAATTGAGGATATTGGGTTCATAGAATGTTGGAACGTGGCTATGCATACATTAAACCACATGTTCTCCTCATGCTGTTTCTAAAAATGTATGATTTAAGGCAGATTGTTGGAAATCAGTCAGTATCACAGTAAAAAATACCTCAGTGTGGTTCACTAGTCCAAAGTTTCAGTGGGGACCTGCAACGAAAAATTGAGGATATTGGGTTCATAGAATGTTGGAACGTGGCTATGCATACATTAAACCACATGTTCTCCTCATGCTGTTTCTAAAAATGTATGATTTAAGGCAGATTGTTGGAAATCAGTCACAATCACAGTACAAAATACCTCAGTGTGGTTCACTTGTCCAAAGTTTCAGTGGGGACCTACAACGAAAAATTGAGGATATTGGGTTCATAGAATGTTGGAACGTGGCTATGCATACATTAAACCACATGTTCTCCTCATGCTGTTTCTAAAAATGTATGATTTAAGGCAGATTGTTGGAAATCAGTCAGTATCACAGTACAAAATACCTCAGTGTGGTTCACTTGTGAACAGTTTCAGTGGGGACCTGCAACGAAAAATTGAGGATATTGGGTTCATAGAATGTTGGAACGTGGCTATGCATACATTAAACCACATGTTCTCCTCATGCTGTTTCTAAAAATGTATGATTTAAGGCAGATTGTTGGAAATCAGTCAGTATCACAGTACAAAATACATAAGTGTGGTTCTCTTGTGAACAGTTTCAGTGGGGACCTGCAACGAAAAATTGAGGATATTGGGTTCATAGAATGTTGGAACGTGGCTATGCATACATTAAACCACATGTTCTCCTCATGCTGTTTCTAAAAATGTATGATTTAAGGCAGATTGTTGGAAATCAGTCAGTATCACAGTACAAAATACCTCAGTGTGGTACACTTGTGAACATTTTCAGTGGGGACCTGCAACGAAAAATTGAGGATATTGGGTTCATAGAATGTTGGAACGTGGCTATGCATACATTAAACCACATGTTCTCCTCATGCTGTTTCTAAAAATGTATGATTTAAGGCAGATTGTTGGAAATCAGTCAGTATCACAGTACAAAATCCCTCAGTGTGGTTCACTTGTGAACATTTTCAGTGGGGACCTGCAACGAAAAATTGAGGATATTGGGTTCATAGAATGTTGGAACGTGGCTATGCATACATTAAACCACATGTTCTCCTCATGCTGTTTCTAAAAATGTATGATTTAAGGCAGATTGTTGGAAATCAGTCAGTAACACAGTAAAAAATACCTCAGTGTGGTTCACTTGTGAACAGTTTCTGTGGGTACCTGCAACGAAAAATTGAGGATATTGGGTTCATAGAATGTTGGAACGTGGCTATGCATACATTAAACCACATGTTCTCCTCATGCTGTTTCTAAAAATGTATGATTTAAGGCAGATTGTTGGAAATCAGTCAGTATCACAGTACAAAATACCTCAGTGTGGTTCACTTGTGAACATTTTCTGTGGGGACCTGCAACGAAAAATTGAGGATATTGGGTTCATAGAATGTTGGAACGTGGCTATGCATACATTAAACCACATGTTCTCCTCATGCTGTTTCTAAAAATGTATGATTTAAGGCAGATTGTTGGAAATCAGTAAGTATAACAGTACAAAATACCACAGTGGGGTACACTCGTCCAAAGTTTCAGTGGGGACCTGCAACGAAAAATTGAGGATATTGGGTTCATAGAATGTTGGAACGTGGCTATGCATACATTAAACCACATGTTCTCCTCATGCTGTTTCTAAAAATGTATGATTTAAGGCAGATTGTTGGAAATCAGTCAGTATCACAGTACAAAATACCTCAGTGTGGTACACTTGTGAACAGTTTCAGTGGGGACCTGCAACGAAAAATTGAGGATATTGGGTTCATAGAATGTTGGAACGTGGCTATGCATACATTAAACCACATGTTCTCCTCATGCTGTTTCTAAAAATGTATGATTTAAGGCAGATTGTTGGAAATCAGTCAGTATCACAGTACAAAATACCTCAGTGTGGTACACTTGTGAACAGTTTCAGTGGGGACCTGCAACGAAAAATTGAGGATATTGGGTTCATAGAATGTTGGAACGTGGCTATGCATACATTAAACCACATGTTCTCCTCATGCTGTTTCTAAAAATGTATGATTTAAGGCAGATTGTTGGAAATCACTCAGGATCAGAGGATAATATTCCTCATTGTGGTTCACTCGTGAACAGTTTCAGTGGGGACCTGCAACGAAAAATTGAGGATATTGGGTTCATAGAATGTTGGAACGTGGCTATGCATACATTAAACCACATGTTCTCCTCATGCTGTTTCTAAAAATGTATGATTTAAGGCAGATTGTTGGAAATCAGTCAGTATCACAGTACAAAATACCTCAGTGTGGTACACTTGTGAACAGTTTCAGTGGGGACCTGCAACGAAAAATTGAGGATATTGGGTTCATAGAATGTTGGAACGTGGCTATGCATACATTAAACCACATGTTCTCCTCATGCTGTTTCTAAAAATGTATGATTTAAGGCAGATTGTTGGAAATCAGTCAGTATCACAGTACAAAATACCTCAGTGTGGTTCACTTGTGAACATTTTCAGTGGGGACCTGCAACGAAAAATTGAGGATATTGGGTTCATAGAATGTTGGAACGTGGCTATGCATACATTAAACCACATGTTCTCCTCATGCTGTTTCTAAAAATGTATGATTTAAGGCAGATTGTTGGAAATCAGTCAGTATCACAGTACAAAATACCTCAGTGTGTTTCACTCTTGTAACAGTTTCAGTGGGGACCTGCAACGAAAAATTGAGGATATTGGGTTCATAGAATGTTGGAACGTGGCTATGCATACATTAAACCACATGTTCTCCTCATGCTGTTTCTAAAAATGTATGATTTAAGGCAGATTGTTGGAAATCAGTCAGTATCACAGTACAAAATACCTCAGTGTGGTTCACTTGTCCAAAGTTTCAGTGGGGACCTGCAACGAAAAATTGAGGATATTGGGTTCATAGAATGTTGGAACGTGGCTATGCATACATTAAACCACATGTTCTCCTCATGCTGTTTCTAAAAATGTATGATTTAAGGCAGATTGTTGGAAATCAGTCAGTATCACAGTAAAAATACCTCAGTGTGGTTCACTTGTCCAACAGTTTCAGTGGGGACCTGCAACGAAAAATTGAGGATATTGGGTTCATAGAATGTTGGAACGTGGCTATGCATACATTAAACCACATGTTCTCCTCATGCTGTTTCTAAAAATGTATGATTTAAGGCAGATTGTTGGAAATCAGTCAGTATCACAGTACAAAATACCTCAGTGTGGTACACTTGTGAACAGTTTCAGTGGGGACCTGCAACGAAAAATTGAGGATATTGGGTTCATAGAATGTTGGAACGTGGCTATGCATACATTAAACCACATGTTCTCCTCATGCTGTTTCTAAAAATGTATGATTTAAGGCAGATTGTTGGAAATCAGTCAGTATCACAGTACAAAATACCTCAGTGTGGTTCACTTGTGAAAAGTTTCAGTGGGGACCTGCAACGAAAAATTGAGGATATTGGGTTCATAGAATGTTGGAACGTGGCTATGCATACATTAAACCACATGTTCTCCTCATGCTGTTTCTAAAAATGTATGATTTAAGGCAGATTGTTGGAAATCAGTCAGTATCACAGTAAAAAATACCTCAGTGTGGTTCACTTGTCCAACAGTTTCAGTGGGGACCTGCAACGAAAAATTGAGGATATTGGGTTCATAGAATGTTGGAACGTGGCTATGCATACATTAAACCACATGTTCTCCTCATGCTGTTTCTAAAAATGTATGATTTAAGGCAGATTGTTGGAAATCAGTCAGTATCACAGTACAAAATACCTCAGTGTGGTTCACTTGTGAACATTTTCAGTGGGGACCTGCAACGAAAAATTGAGGATATTGGGTTCATAGAATGTTGGAACGTGGCTATGCATACATTAAACCACATGTTCTCCTCATGCTGTTTCTAAAAATGTATGATTTAAGGCAGATTGTTGGAAATCAGTCAGTATCACAGTACAAAATACCTCAGTGTGGTTCACTTGTCCAACAGTTTCAGTGGGGACCTGCAACGAAAAATTGAGGATATTGGGTTCATAGAATGTTGGAACGTGGCTATGCATACATTAAACCACATGTTCTCCTCATGCTGTTTCTAAAAATGTATGATTTAAGGCAGATTGTTGGAAATCAGTCAGTATCACAGTAAAAATACCTCAGTGTGGTTCACTTGTGAAAGTTTCAGTGGGGACCTGCAACGAAAAATTGAGGATATTGGGTTCATAGAATGTTGGAACGTGGCTATGCATACATTAAACCACATGTTCTCCTCATGCTGTTTCTAAAAATGTATGATTTAAGGCAGATTGTTGGAAATCAGTCAGTAACGAGGTACAAAATACCTCAGTATGGTCCTCAGGTCCACGGTTTCAGTGGGGACCTGCAACGAAAAATTGAGGATATTGGGTTCATAGAATGTTGGAACGTGGCTATGCATACATTAAACCACATGTTCTCCTCATGCTGTTTCTAAAAATGTATGATTTAAGGCAGATTGTTGGAAATCACTCAGTCAGTCACAGTAGTAAAAATACCTCAGTGTGGTTCACTTGTGAACAGTTTCAGTGGGGACCTGCAACGAAAAATTGAGGATATTGGGTTCATAGAATGTTGGAACGTGGCTATGCATACATTAAACCACATGTTCTCCTCATGCTGTTTCTAAAAATGTATGATTTAAGGCAGATTGTTGGAAATCAGTCAGTATCACAGTACAAAATACCTCAGTGTGGTACACTTGTGAACAGTTTTTGTGGGCACCTGCAACGAAAAATTGAGGATATTGGGTTCATAGAATGTTGGAACGTGGCTATGCATACATTAAACCACATGTTCTCCTCATGCTGTTTCTAAAAATGTATGATTTAAGGCAGATTGTTGGAAATCAGTCAGTATCACAGTACAAAATACCTCAGTGTGGTTCTCTGGTTGAAAGTTTCAGTGGGGACCTGCAACGAAAAATTGAGGATATTGGGTTCATAGAATGTTGGAACGTGGCTATGCATACATTAAACCACATGTTCTCCTCATGCTGTTTCTAAAAATGTATGATTTAAGGCAGATTGTTGGAAATCAGTCAGTATCACAGTACAAAATACCTCAGAGTGGTACACTTGTCCAAAAGTTTCAGTGGGGCCCTGCAACGAAAAATTGAGGATATTGGGTTCATAGAATGTTGGAACGTGGCTATGCATACATTAAACCACATGTTCTCCTCATGCTGTTTCTAAAAATGTATGATTTAAGGCAGATTGTTGGAAATCAGTCAGTATCACAGTACAAAATACCTCAGTGTGGTACACTTGTGAACAGTTTCAGTGGGGACCTGCAACGAAAAATTGAGGATATTGGGTTCATAGAATGTTGGAACGTGGCTATGCATACATTAAACCACATGTTCTCCTCATGCTGTTTCTAAAAATGTATGATTTAAGGCAGATTGTTGGAAATCAGTCAGTATCACAGTACAAAATACCTCAGTGTGGTTCACTTGTGAATAGTTTCAGTGGGGACCTGCAACGAAAAATTGAGGACATTGGGTTCATAGAATGTTGGAACGTGGCTATGCATACATTAAA
>JAIFZK010000135.1:0-21611 GCA_027481765.1 Tenualosa thibaudeaui | reverse complement strand
AGAGAGTGAATGTGTGCCTACAGAGAGTGAATGTGTGCCTACAGAGAGAGTGAATGTGTGTGCCTACAGAGAGTGAATGTGTGCCTACAGAGAGTGAATGTGTGTCTACAGAGAGTGAATGTGTGTACATGTGTGCCTACAGAGAGTGAATGTGTGCCTACAGAGAGAGTGAATGTGTGCCTACAGAGAGTGAATGTGTGTCTACAGAGAGTGAATGTGTGCCTACAGAGAGTGAATGTGTGTGCCTACAGAGAGTGAATGTGTGCCTACAGAGAGTGAATGTGTGTCTACAGAGAGTGAATGTGTGTCTACAGAGAGTGAATGTGTGCCTACAGTGAGTGAATGTGTGCCTACAGAGAGTGAATGTGTGCCTACAGAGAGTGAATGTGTGCCTACAGAGAGTGAATGTGTGCCTACAGAGAGTGAATGTGTGCCTACAGAGAGTGAATGTGTGCCTACAGAGAGTGAATGTGTGTCTACAGAGAGTGAATGTGTGCCTACAGAGAGTGAATGTGTGCCTACAGAGAGTGAATGTGTGCCTACAGAGAGTGAATGTGTGCCTACAGAGAGTGAATGTGTGCCTACAGAGAGTGAATGTGTGCCTACAGAGAGTGAATGTGTGCCTACAGAGAGTGAATGTGTGCCTACAGAGAGTGAATGTGTGCCTACAGAGAGTGAATGTGTGCCTACAGAGAGTGAATGTGTGCCTACAGAGAGTGAATGTGTGCCTACAGAGAGTGAATGTGTGCCTACAGAGAGTGAATGTGTGCCTACAGAGAGTGAATGTGTGCCTACAGAGAGTGAATGTGTGTCTACAGAGAGTGAATGTGTGCCTAAAGTGAGTGAATGTGTGTCTACAGAGAGTGAATGTGTGCCTACAGAGAGTGAATGTGTGCCTACAGAGAGTGAATGTGTGCCTACAGAGAGTGAATGTGTGCCTACAGAGAGTGAATGTGTGCCTACAGAGAGTGAATGTGTGCCTACAGAGAGTGAATGTGTGCCTACAGAGAGTGAATGTGTGCCTACAGAGAGTGAATGTGTGCCTACAGAGAGTGAATGTGTGCCTACAGAGAGTGAATGTGTGCCTACAGAGAGTGAATGTGTGCCTACAGAGAGTGAATGTGTGCCTACAGAGAGTGAATGTGTGCCTACAGAGAGTGAATGTGTGCCTACAGAGAGTGAATGTGTGCCTACAGAGAGTGAATGTGTGCCTACAGAGAGTGAATGTGTGCCTACAGAGAGTGAATGTGTGCCTACAGAGACTGACTGTGTGCCTACAGAGACTGAATGTGTGCCTACAGAGAGTGAATGTGTGCCTACAGAGAGTGAATGTGTGCCTACAGAGAGTGAATGTGCCTACAGAGAGTGAATGTGTGCCTACAGAGAGTGAATGTGTGCCTACAGAGAGTGAATGTGTGCCTACAGAGAGTGAATGTGTGCCTACAGAGAGTGAATGTGTGCCTACAGAGAGTGAATGTGTGCCTACAGAGAGTGAATGTGTGTCTACAGAGAGTGAATGTGTGCCTACAGAGAGTGAATGTGTGCCTACAGAGAGTGAATGTGTGCCTACAGAGAGTGAATGTGTGCCTACAGAGAGTGAATGTGTGCCTACAGAGAGTGAATGTGTGCCTACAGAGAGTGAATGTGTGCCTACAGAGAGTGAATGTGTGCCTACAGAGAGTGAATGTGTGCCTACAGAGAGTGAATGTGTGCCTACAGAGAGTGAATGTGTGCCTACAGAGAGTGAATGTGTGCCTACAGAGAGTGAATGTGTGCCTACAGAGAGTGAATGTGTGCCTACAGAGAGTGAATGTGTGCCTACAGAGAGTGAATGTGTGCCTACAGAGAGTGAATGTGTGCCTACAGAGAGTGAATGTGTGCCTACAGAGAGTGAATGTGTGCCTACAGAGAGTGAATGTGTGCCTACAGAGAGTGAATGTGTGCCTACAGAGAGTGAATGTGTGCCTACAGAGAGTGAATGTGTGCCTACAGAGAGTGAATGTGTGCCTACAGAGAGTGAATGTGTGCCTACAGAGAGTGAATGTGTGCCTACAGAGAGTGAATGTGTGCCTACAGAGAGTGAATGTGTGCCTACAGAGAGTGAATGTGTGCCTACAGAGAGTGAATGTGTGCCTACAGAGAGTGAATGTGTGCCTACAGAGAGTGAATGTGTGCCTACAGAGAGTGAATGTGTGCCTACAGAGAGTGAATGTGTGCCTACAGAGAGTGAATGTGTGCCTACAGAGAGTGAATGTGTGCCTACAGAGAGTGAATGTGTGCCTACAGAGAGTGAATGTGTGCCTACAGAGAGTGAATGTGTGCCTACAGAGAGTGAATGTGTGCCTACAGAGAGTGAATGTGTGCCTACAGAGAGTGAATGTGTGCCTACAGAGAGTGAATGTGTGCCTACAGAGAGTGAATGTGTGCCTACAGAGAGTGAATGTGTGCCTACAGAGAGTGAATGTGTGCCTACAGAGAGTGAATGTGTGCCTACAGAGAGTGAATGTGTGCCTACAGAGAGTGAATGTGTGCCTACAGAGAGTGAATGTGTGCCTACAGAGAGTGAATGTGTGCCTACAGAGAGTGAATGTGTGCCTACAGAGAGTGAATGTGTGCCTACAGAGAGTGAATGTGTGCCTACAGAGAGTGAATGTGTGCCTACAGAGAGTGAATGTGTGCCTACAGAGAGTGAATGTGTGCCTACAGAGAGTGAATGTGTGCCTACAGAGAGTGAATGTGTGCCTACAGAGAGTGAATGTGCCTACAGAGAGTGAATGTGTGCCTACAGAGAGTGAATGTGTGCCTACAGAGAGTGAATGTGTGCCTACAGAGAGTGAATGTGTGCCTACAGAGAGTGAATGTGTGCCTACAGAGAGTGAATGTGTGCCTACAGAGAGTGAATGTGTGCCTACAGAGAGTGAATGTGTGCCTACAGAGAGTGAATGTGTGCCTACAGAGAGTGAATGTGTGCCTACAGAGAGTGAATGTGTGCCTACAGAGAGTGAATGTGTGCCTACAGAGAGTGAATGTGTGCCTACAGAGAGTGAATGTGTGCCTACAGAGAGTGAATGTGTGCCTACAGAGAGTGAATGTGTGCCTACAGAGAGTGAATGTGTGCCTACAGAGAGTGAATGTGTGCCTACAGAGAGTGAATGTGTGCCTACAGAGAGTGAATGTGTGCCTACAGAGAGTGAATGTGTGCCTACAGAGAGTGAATGTGTGCCTACAGAGAGTGAATGTGTGCCTACAGAGAGTGAATGTGTGCCTACAGAGAGTGAATGTGTGCCTACAGAGAGTGAATGTGTGCCTACAGAGAGTGAATGTGTGCCTACAGAGAGTGAATGTGTGCCTACAGAGAGTGAATGTGTGCCTACAGAGAGTGAATGTGTGCCTACAGAGAGTGAATGTGTGCCTACAGAGAGTGAATGTGTGCCTACAGAGAGTGAATGTGTGCCTACAGAGAGTGAATGTGTGCCTACAGAGAGTGAATGTGTGCCTACAGAGAGTGAATGTGTGCCTACAGAGAGTGAATGTGTGCCTACAGAGAGTGAATGTGTGCCTACAGAGAGTGAATGTGTGCCTACAGAGAGTGAATGTGTGCCTACAGAGAGTGAATGTGTGCCTACAGAGAGTGAATGTGTGCCTACAGAGAGTGAATGTGTGCCTACAGAGAGTGA
Organism: Tenualosa thibaudeaui; assembly: GCA_027481765.1. NCBI lineage: Eukaryota > Metazoa > Chordata > Actinopteri > Clupeiformes > Clupeidae > Tenualosa > Tenualosa thibaudeaui. Next base: position 17,934 of record JAIFZK010000135.1, on the reverse strand, counting down.
ATGTGTGCCTACAGAGAGTGAATGTGTGCCTACAGAGAGTGAATGTGTGCCTACAGAGAGTGAATGTGTGCCTACAGAGAGTGAATGTGTGCCTACAGAGAGTGAATGTGTGCCTACAGAGAGTGAATGTGTGCCTACAGAGAGTGAATGTGTGCCTACAGAGAGTGAATGTGTGCCTACAGAGAGTGAATGTGTGCCTACAGAGAGTGAATGTGTGCCTACAGAGAGTGAATGTGTGCCTACAGAGAGTGAATGTGTGCCTACAGAGAGTGAATGTGTGCCTACAGAGAGTGAATGTGTGCCTACAGAGAGTGAATGTGTGCCTACAGAGAGTGAATGTGTGCCTACAGAGAGTGAATGTGTGCCTACAGAGAGTGAATGTGTGCCTACAGAGAGTGAATGTGTGCCTACAGAGAGTGAATGTGTGCCTACAGAGAGTGAATGTGTGCCTACAGAGAGTGAATGTGTGCCTACAGAGAGTGAATGTGTGCCTACAGAGAGTGAATGTGTGCCTACAGAGAGTGAATGTGTGCCTACAGAGAGTGAATGTGTGCCTACAGAGAGTGAATGTGTGTCTACAGAGAGTGAATGTGTGCCTACAGAGAGTGAATGTGTGCCTACAGAGAGTGAAGAGAGTGTGTGTGCCTACAGAGAGTGAATGTGTGCCTACAGAGAGTGAATGTGTGCCTACAGAGAGTGAATGTGTGCCTACAGAGAGTGAATGTGTGCCTACAGAGAGTGAATGTGTGCCTACAGAGAGTGAATGTGTGCCTACAGAGAGTGAATGTGTGCCTACAGAGAGTGAATGTGTGCCTACAGAGAGTGAATGTGTGCCTACAGAGAGTGAATGTGTGCCTACAGAGAGTGAATGTGTGCCTACAGAGAGTGAATGTGTGCCTACAGAGAGTGAATGTGTGCCTACAGAGAGTGAATGTGTGCCTACAGAGAGTGAATGTGTGCCTACAGAGAGTGAATGTGTGCCTACAGAGAGTGAATGTGTGCCTACAGAGAGTGAATGTGTGCCTACAGAGAGTGAATGTGTGCCTACAGAGAGTGAATGTGTGCCTACAGAGAGTGAATGTGTGCCTACAGAGAGTGAATGTGTGCCTACAGAGAGTGAATGTGTGCCTACAGAGAGTGAATGTGTGCCTACAGAGAGTGAATGTGTGCCTACAGAGAGTGAATGTGTGCCTACAGAGAGTGAATGTGTGCCTACAGAGAGTGAATGTGTGCCTACAGAGAGTGAATGTGTGCCTACAGAGAGTGAATGTGTGCCTACAGAGAGTGAATGTGTGCCTACAGAGAGTGAATGTGTGCCTACAGAGAGTGAATGTGTGCCTACAGAGAGTGAATGTGTGCCTACAGAGAGTGAATGTGTGCCTACAGAGAGTGAATGTGTGCCTACAGAGAGTGAATGTGTGCCTACAGAGAGTGAATACAGAGAGTGTGCCTACAGAGAGTGAATGTGTGCCTACAGAGAGTGAATGTGTGCCTACAGAGAGTGAATGTGTGCCTACAGAGAGTGAATGTGTGCCTACAGAGAGTGAATGTGTGCCTACAGAGAGTGAATGTGTGCCTACAGAGAGTGAATGTGTGCCTACAGAGAGTGAATGTGTGCCTACAGAGAGTGAATGTGTGCCTACAGAGAGTGAATGTGTGCCTACAGAGAGTGAATGTGTGCCTACAGAGAGTGAATGTGTGCCTACAGAGAGTGAATGTGTGCCTACAGAGAGTGAATGTGTGCCTACAGAGAGTGAATGTGTGCCTACAGAGAGTGAATGTGTGCCTACAGAGAGTGAATGTGTGCCTACAGAGAGTGAATGTGTGCCTACAGAGAGTGAATGTGTGCCTACAGAGAGTGAATGTGTGCCTACAGAGAGTGAATGTGTGCCTACAGAGAGTGAATGTGTGCCTACAGAGAGTGAATGTGTGCCTACAGAGAGTGAATGTGTGCCTACAGAGAGTGAATGTGTGCCTACAGAGAGTGAATGTGTGCCTACAGAGAGTGAATGTGTGCCTACAGAGAGTGAATGTGTGCCTACAGAGAGTGAATGTGTGCCTACAGAGAGTGAATGTGTGCCTACAGAGAGTGAATGTGTGCCTACAGAGAGTGAATGTGTGCCCTACAGAGAGTGAATGTGTGCCTACAGAGAGTGAATGTGTGCCTACAGAGAGTGAATGTGTGCCTACAGAGAGTGAATGTGTGCCTACAGAGAGTGAATGTGTGCCTACAGAGAGTGAATGTGTGCCTACAGAGAGTGAATGTGTGCCTACAGAGAGTGAATGTGTGCCTACAGAGAGTGAATGTGTGCCCTACAGAGAGTGAATGTGTGCCTACAGAGAGTGAATGTGTGCCTACAGAGAGTGAATGTGTGCCTACAGAGAGTGAATGTGTGCCTACAGAGAGTGAATGTGTGCCTACAGAGAGTGAATGTGTGCCTACAGAGAGTGAATGTGTGCCTACAGAGAGTGAATGTGTGCCTACAGAGAGTGAATGTGTGCCTACAGAGAGTGAATGTGTGCCTACAGAGAGTGAATGTGTGCCTACAGAGAGTGAATGTGTGCCTACAGAGAGTGAATGTGTGCCTACAGAGAGTGAATGTGTGCCTACAGAGAGTGAATGTGTGCCTACAGAGAGTGAATGTGTGCCTACAGAGAGTGAATGTGTGCCTACAGAGAGTGAATGTGTGCCTACAGAGAGTGAATGTGTGCCTACAGAGAGTGAATGTGTGCCTACAGAGAGTGAATGTGTGCCTACAGAGAGTGAATGTGTGCCTACAGAGAGTGAATGTGTGCCTACAGAGAGTGAATGTGTGCCTACAGAGAGTGAATGTGTGCCTACAGAGAGTGAATGTGTGCCTACAGAGAGTGAATGTGTGCCTACAGAGAGTGAATGTGTGCCTACAGAGAGTGAATGTGTGCCTACAGAGAGTGAATGTGTGCCTACAGAGAGTGAATGTGTGCCTACAGAGAGTGAATGTGTGCCTACAGAGAGTGAATGTGTGCCTACAGAGAGTGAATGTGTGCCTACAGAGAGTGAATGTGTGCCTACAGAGAGTGAATGTGTGCCTACAGAGAGTGAATGTGTGCCTACAGAGAGTGAATGTGTGCCTACAGAGAGTGAATGTGTGCCTACAGAGAGTGAATGTGTGCCTACAGAGAGTGAATGTGTGCCTACAGAGAGTGAATGTGTGCCTACAGAGAGTGAATGTGTGCCTACAGAGAGTGAATGTGTGCCTACAGAGAGTGAATGTGTGCCTACAGAGAGTGAATGTGTGCCTACAGAGAGTGAATGTGTGCCTACAGAGAGTGAATGTGTGCCTACAGAGAGTGAATGTGTGCCTACAGAGAGTGAATGTGTGCCTACAGAGAGTGAATGTGTGCCTACAGAGAGTGAATGTGTGCCTACAGAGAGTGAATGTGTGCCTACAGAGAGTGAATGTGTGCCTACAGAGAGTGAATGTGTGCCTACAGAGAGTGAATGTGTGCCTACAGAGAGTGAATGTGTGCCTACAGAGAGTGAATGTGTGCCTACAGAGAGTGAATGTGTGCCTACAGAGAGTGAATGTGTGCCTACAGAGAGTGAATGTGTGCCTACAGAGAGTGAATGTGTGCCTACAGAGAGTGAATGTGTGCCTACAGAGAGTGAATGTGTGCCTACAGAGAGTGAATGTGTGCCTACAGAGAGTGAATGTGTGCCTACAGAGAGTGAATGTGTGCCTACAGAGAGTGAATGTGTGCCTACAGAGAGTGAATGTGTGCCTACAGAGAGTGAATGTGTGCCTACAGAGAGTGAATGTGTGCCTACAGAGAGTGAATGTGTGCCTACAGAGAGTGAATGTGTGCCTACAGAGAGTGAATGTGTGCCTACAGAGAGTGAATGTGTGCCTACAGAGAGTGAATGTGTGCCTACAGAGAGTGAATGTGTGCCTACAGAGAGTGAATGTGTGCCTACAGAGAGTGAATGTGTGCCTACAGAGAGTGAATGTGTGCCTACAGAGAGTGAATGTGTGCCTACAGAGAGTGAATGTGTGCCTACAGAGAGTGAATGTGTGCCTACAGAGAGAGTGAATGTGTGCCTACAGAGAGTGAATGTGTGCCTACAGAGAGTGAATGTGTGCCTACAGAGAGTGAATGTGTGCCTACAGAGAGTGAATGTGTGCCTACAGAGAGTGAATGTGTGCCTACAGAGAGTGAATGTGTGCCTACAGAGAGTGAATGTGTGCCTACAGAGAGTGAATGTGTGCCTACAGAGAGTGAATGTGTGCCTACAGAGAGTGAATGTGTGCCTACAGAGAGTGAATGTGTGCCTACAGAGAGTGAATGTGTGCCTACAGAGAGTGAATGTGTGCCTACAGAGAGTGAATGTGTGCCTACAGAGAGTGAATGTGTGCCTACAGAGAGTGAATGTGTGCCTACAGAGAGTGAATGTGTGCCTACAGAGAGTGAATGTGTGCCTACAGAGAGTGAATGTGTGCCTACAGAGAGTGAATGTGTGCCTACAGAGAGTGAATGTGTGCCTACAGAGAGTGAATGTGTGCCTACAGAGAGTGAATGTGTGCCTACAGAGAGTGAATGTGTGCCTACAGAGAGTGAATGTGTGCCTACAGAGAGTGAATGTGTGCCTACAGAGAGTGAATGTGTGCCTACAGAGAGTGAATGTGTGCCTACAGAGAGTGAATGTGTGCCTACAGAGAGTGAATGTGTGCCTACAGAGAGTGAATGTGTGCCTACAGAGAGTGAATGTGTGCCTACAGAGAGTGAATGTGTGCCTACAGAGAGTGAATGTGTGCCTACAGAGAGTGAATGTGTGCCTACAGAGAGTGAATGTGTGCCTACAGAGAGTGAATGTGTGCCTACAGAGAGTGAATGTGTGCCTACAGAGAGTGAATGTGTGCCTACAGAGAGTGAATGTGTGCCTACAGAGAGTGAATGTGTGCCTACAGAGAGTGAATGTGTGCCTACAGAGAGTGAATGTGTGCCTACAGAGAGTGAATGTGTGCCTACAGAGAGTGAATGTGTGCCTACAGAGAGTGAATGTGTGCCTACAGAGAGTGAATGTGTGCCTACAGAGAGTGAATGTGTGCCTACAGAGAGTGAATGTGTGCCTACAGAGAGTGAATGTGTGCCTACAGAGAGTGAATGTGTGCCTACAGAGAGTGAATGTGTGCCTACAGAGAGTGAATGTGTGCCTACAGAGAGTGAATGTGTGCCTACAGAGAGTGAATGTGTGCCTACAGAGAGTGAATGTGTGCCTACAGAGAGTGAATGTGTGCCTACAGAGAGTGAATGTGTGCCTACAGAGAGTGAATGTGTGCCTACAGAGAGTGAATGTGTGCCTACAGAGAGTGAATGTGTGCCTACAGAGAGTGAATGTGTGCCTACAGAGAGTGAATGTGTGCCTACAGAGAGTGAATGTGTGCCTACAGAGAGTGAATGTGTGCCTACAGAGAGTGAATGTGTGCCTACAGAGAGTGAATGTGTGCCTACAGAGAGTGAATGTGTGCCTACAGAGAGTGAATGTGTGCCTACAGAGAGTGAATGTGTGCCTACAGAGAGTGAATGTGTGCCTACAGAGAGTGAATGTGTGCCTACAGAGAGTGAATGTGTGCCTACAGAGAGTGAATGTGTGCCTACAGAGAGTGAATGTGTGCCTACAGAGAGTGAATGTGTGCCTACAGAGAGTGAATGTGTGCCTACAGAGAGTGAATGTGTGCCTACAGAGAGTGAATGTGTGCCTACAGAGAGTGAATGTGTGCCTACAGAGAGTGAATGTGTGCCTACAGAGAGTGAATGTGTGCCTACAGAGAGTGAATGTGTGCCTACAGAGAGTGAATGTGTGCCTACAGAGAGTGAATGTGTGCCTACAGAGAGTGAATGTGTGCCTACAGAGAGTGAATGTGTGCCTACAGAGAGTGAATGTGTGCCTACAGAGAGTGAATGTGTGCCTACAGAGAGAGTGAATGTGTGCCTACAGAGAGTGAATGTGTGCCTACAGAGAGTGAATGTGTGCCTACAGAGAGTGAATGTGTGCCTACAGAGAGTGAATGTGTGCCTACAGAGAGTGAATGTGTGCCTACAGAGAGTGAATGTGTGCCTACAGAGAGTGAATGTGTGCCTACAGAGAGTGAATGTGTGCCTACAGAGAGTGAATGTGTGCCTACAGAGAGTGAATGTGTGCCTACAGAGAGTGAATGTGTGCCTACAGAGAGTGAATGTGTGCCTACAGAGAGTGAATGTGTGCCTACAGAGAGTGAATGTGTGCCTACAGAGAGTGAATGTGTGCCTACAGAGAGTGAATGTGTGCCTACAGAGAGTGAATGTGTGCCTACAGAGAGTGAATGTGTGCCTACAGAGAGTGAATGTGTGCCTACAGAGAGTGAATGTGTGCCTACAGAGAGTGAATGTGTGCCTACAGAGAGTGAATGTGTGCCTACAGAGAGTGAATGTGTGCCTACAGAGAGTGAATGTGTGCCTACAGAGAGTGAATGTGTGCCTACAGAGAGTGAATGTGTGCCTACAGAGAGTGAATGTGTGCCTACAGAGAGTGAATGTGTGCCTACAGAGAGTGAATGTGTGCCTACAGAGAGTGAATGTGTGCCTACAGAGAGTGAATGTGTGCCTACAGAGAGTGAATGTGTGCCTACAGAGAGTGAATGTGTGCCTACAGAGAGTGAATGTGTGCCTACAGAGAGTGAATGTGTGCCTACAGAGAGTGAATGTGTGCCTACAGAGAGTGAATGTGTGCCTACAGAGAGTGAATGTGTGCCTACAGAGAGTGAATGTGTGCCTACAGAGAGTGAATGTGTGCCTACAGAGAGTGAATGTGTGCCTACAGAGAGTGAATGTGTGCCTACAGAGAGTGAATGTGTGCCTACAGAGAGTGAATGTGTGCCTACAGAGAGTGAATGTGTGCCTACAGAGAGTGAATGTGTGCCTACAGAGAGTGAATGTGTGCCTACAGAGAGTGAATGTGTGCCTACAGAGAGTGAATGTGTGCCTACAGAGAGTGAATGTGTGCCTACAGAGAGTGAATGTGTGCCTACAGAGAGTGAATGTGTGCCTACAGAGAGTGAATGTGTGCCTACAGAGAGTGAATGTGTGCCTACAGAGAGTGAATGTGTGCCTACAGAGAGTGAATGTGTGCCTACAGAGAGTGAATGTGTGCCTACAGAGAGTGAATGTGTGCAGTGAATGTGTGCTACAGAGAGTGAATGTGTGCCTACAGAGAGTGAATGTGTGCCTACAGAGAGTGAATGTGTGCCTACAGAGAGTGAATGTGTGCCTACAGAGAGTGAATGTGTGCCTACAGAGAGTGAATGTGTGCCTACAGAGAGTGAATGTGTGCCTACAGAGAGTGAATGTGTGCCTACAGAGAGTGAATGTGTGCCTACAGAGAGTGAATGTGTGCCTACAGAGAGTGAATGTGTGCCTACAGAGAGTGAATGTGTGCCTACAGAGAGTGAATGTGTGCCTACAGAGAGTGAATGTGTGCCTACAGAGAGTGAATGTGTGCCTACAGAGAGTGAATGTGTGCCTACAGAGAGTGAATGTGTGCCTACAGAGAGTGAATGTGTGCCTACAGAGAGTGAATGTGTGCCTACAGAGAGTGAATGTGTGCCTACAGAGAGTGAATGTGTGCCTACAGAGAGTGAATGTGTGCCTACAGAGAGTGAATGTGTGCCTACAGAGAGTGAATGTGTGCCTACAGAGAGTGAATGTGTGCCTACAGAGAGTGAATGTGTGCCTACAGAGAGTGAATGTGTGCCTACAGAGAGTGAATGTGTGCCTACAGAGAGTGAATGTGTGCCTACAGAGAGTGAATGTGTGCCTACAGAGAGTGAATGTGTGCCTACAGAGAGTGAATGTGTGCCTACAGAGAGTGAATGTGTGCCTACAGAGAGTGAATGTGTGCCTACAGAGAGTGAATGTGTGCCTACAGAGAGTGAATGTGTGCCTACAGAGAGTGAATGTGTGCCTACAGAGAGTGAATGTGTGCCTACAGAGAGTGAATGTGTGCCTACAGAGAGTGAATGTGTGCCTACAGAGAGTGAATGTGTGCCTACAGAGAGTGAATGTGTGCCTACAGAGAGTGAATGTGTGCCTACAGAGAGTGAATGTGTGCCTACAGAGAGTGAATGTGTGCCTACAGAGAGTGAATGTGTGCCTACAGAGAGTGAATGTGTGCCTACAGAGAGTGAATGTGTGCCTACAGAGAGTGAATGTGTGCCTACAGAGAGTGAATGTGTGCCTACAGAGAGTGAATGTGTGCCTACAGAGAGTGAATGTGTGCCTACAGAGAGTGAATGTGTGCCTACAGAGAGTGAATGTGTGCCTACAGAGAGTGAATGTGTGCCTACAGAGAGTGAATGTGTGCCTACAGAGAGTGAATGTGTGCCTACAGAGAGTGAATGTGTGCCTACAGAGAGTGAATGTGTGCCTACAGAGAGTGAATGTGTGCCTACAGAGAGTGAATGTGTGCCTACAGAGAGTGAATGTGTGCCTACAGAGAGTGAATGTGTGCCTACAGAGAGTGAATGTGTGCCTACAGAGAGTGAATGTGTGCCTACAGAGAGTGAATGTGTGCCTACAGAGAGTGAATGTGTGCCTACAGAGAGTGAATGTGTGCCTACAGAGAGTGAATGTGTGCCTACAGAGAGTGAATGTGTGCCTACAGAGAGTGAATGTGTGCCTACAGAGAGTGAATGTGTGCCTACAGAGAGTGAATGTGTGCCTACAGAGAGTGAATGTGTGCCTACAGAGAGTGAATGTGTGCCTACAGAGAGTGAATGTGTGCCTACAGAGAGTGAATGTGTGCCTACAGAGAGTGAATGTGTGCCTACAGAGAGTGAATGTGTGCCTACAGAGAGTGAATGTGTGCCTACAGAGAGTGAATGTGTGCCTACAGAGAGTGAATGTGTGCCTACAGAGAGTGAATGTGTGCCTACAGAGAGTGAATGTGTGCCTACAGAGAGTGAATGTGTGCCTACAGAGAGTGAATGTGTGCCTACAGAGAGTGAATGTGTGCCTACAGAGAGTGAATGTGTGCCTACAGAGAGTGAATGTGTGCCTACAGAGAGTGAATGTGTGCCTACAGAGAGTGAATGTGTGCCTACAGAGAGTGAATGTGTGCCTACAGAGAGTGAATGTGTGCCTACAGAGAGTGAATGTGTGCCTACAGAGAGTGAATGTGTGCCTACAGAGAGTGAATGTGTGCCTACAGAGAGTGAATGTGTGCCTACAGAGAGTGAATGTGTGCCTACAGAGAGTGAATGTGTGCCTACAGAGAGTGAATGTGTGCCTACAGAGAGTGAATGTGTGCCTACAGAGAGTGAATGTGTGCCTACAGAGAGTGAATGTGTGCCTACAGAGAGTGAATGTGTGCCTACAGAGAGTGAATGTGTGCCTACAGAGAGTGAATGTGTGCCTACAGAGAGTGAATGTGTGCCTACAGAGAGTGAATGTGTGCCTACAGAGAGTGAATGTGTGCCTACAGAGAGTGAATGTGTGCCTACAGAGAGTGAATGTGTGCCTACAGAGAGTGAATGTGTGCCTACAGAGAGTGAATGTGTGCCTACAGAGAGTGAATGTGTGCCTACAGAGAGTGAATGTGTGCCTACAGAGAGTGAATGTGTGCCTACAGAGAGTGAATGTGTGCCTACAGAGAGTGAATGTGTGCCTACAGAGAGTGAATGTGTGCCTACAGAGAGTGAATGTGTGCCTACAGAGAGTGAATGTGTGCCTACAGAGAGTGAATGTGTGCCTACAGAGAGTGAATGTGTGCCTACAGAGAGTGAATGTGTGCCTACAGAGAGTGAATGTGTGCCTACAGAGAGTGAATGTGTGCCTACAGAGAGTGAATGTGTGCCTACAGAGAGTGAATGTGTGCCTACAGAGAGTGAATGTGTGCCTACAGAGAGTGAATGTGTGCCTACAGAGAGTGAATGTGTGCCTACAGAGAGTGAATGTGTGCCTACAGAGAGTGAATGTGTGCCTACAGAGAGTGAATGTGTGCCTACAGAGAGTGAATGTGTGCCTACAGAGAGTGAATGTGTGCCTACAGAGAGTGAATGTGTGCCTACAGAGAGTGAATGTGTGCCTACAGAGAGTGAATGTGTGCCTACAGAGAGTGAATGTGTGCCTACAGAGAGTGAATGTGTGCCTACAGAGAGTGAATGTGTGCCTACAGAGAGTGAATGTGTGCCTACAGAGAGTGAATGTGTGCCTACAGAGAGTGAATGTGTGCCTACAGAGAGTGAATGTGTGCCTACAGAGAGTGAATGTGTGCCTACAGAGAGTGAATGTGTGCCTACAGAGAGTGAATGTGTGCCTACAGAGAGTGAATGTGTGCCTACAGAGAGTGAATGTGTGCCTACAGAGAGTGAATGTGTGCCTACAGAGAGTGAATGTGTGCCTACAGAGAGTGAATGTGTGCCTACAGAGAGTGAATGTGTGCCTACAGAGAGTGAATGTGTGCCTACAGAGAGTGAATGTGTGCCTACAGAGAGTGAATGTGTGCCTACAGAGAGTGAATGTGTGCCTACAGAGAGTGAATGTGTGCCTACAGAGAGTGAATGTGTGCCTACAGAGAGTGAATGTGTGCCTACAGAGAGTGAATGTGTGCCTACAGAGAGTGAATGTGTGCCTACAGAGAGTGAATGTGTGCCTACAGAGAGTGAATGTGTGCCTACAGAGAGTGAATGTGTGCCTACAGAGAGTGAATGTGTGCCTACAGAGAGTGAATGTGTGCCTACAGAGAGTGAATGTGTGCCTACAGAGAGTGAATGTGTGCCTACAGAGAGTGAATGTGTGCCTACAGAGAGTGAATGTGTGCCTACAGAGAGTGAATGTGTGCCTACAGAGAGTGAATGTGTGCCTACAGAGAGTGAATGTGTGCCTACAGAGAGTGAATGTGTGCCTACAGAGAGTGAATGTGTGCCTACAGAGAGTGAATGTGTGCCTACAGAGAGTGAATGTGTGCCTACAGAGAGTGAATGTGTGCCTACAGAGAGTGAATGTGTGCCTACAGAGAGTGAATGTGTGCCTACAGAGAGTGAATGTGTGTCTACAGAGAGTGAATGTGTGCCTACAGAGAGTGAATGTGTGCCTACAGAGAGTGAATGTGTGCCTACAGAGAGTGAATGTGTGCCTACAGAGAGTGAATGTGTGCCTACAGAGAGTGAATGTGTGCCTACAGAGAGTGAATGTGTGCCTACAGAGAGAGTGAATGTGTGCCTACAGAGAGTGAATGTGTGCCTACAGAGAGTGAATGTGTGCCTACAGAGAGAGTGAATGTGTGCCTACAGAGAGTGAATGTGTGCCTACAGAGAGTGAATGTGTGCCTACAGAGAGAGTGAATGTGTGCCTACAGAGAGTGAATGTGTGCCTACAGAGAGTGAATGTGTGCTACAGAGAGTGAATGTGTGCCTACAGAGAGTGAATGTGTGCCTACACAGAGAGTGAATGTGTGCCTACAGAGAGTGAATGTGTGCCTACAGAGAGTGAATGTGTGCCTACAGAGAGTGAATGTGTGCCTACAGAGAGAGTGAATGTGTGCCTACAGAGAGAGTGAATGTGTGCCTACAGAGAGTGAATGTGTGCCTACAGAGAGTGAATGTGTGCCTACAGAGAGTGAATGTGTGCCTACAGAGAGTGAATGTGTGCCTACAGAGAGTGAATGTGTGCCTACAGAGAGTGAATGTGTGCCTACAGAGAGTGAATGTGTGTCCTACAGAGAGTGTGAATGTGTGCCTACAGAGAGTGAATGTGTGCCTACAGAGAGTGAATGTGTGCTACAGAGAGAGTGAATGTGTGCCTACAGAGAGTGAATGTGTGCTACAGAGAGTGAATGTGTGCCTACAGAGAGTGAATGTGTGCCTACAGAGAGTGAATGTGTGCCTACAGAGAGTGAATGTGTGCCTACAGAGAGTGAATGTGTGCCTACAGAGAGTGTGAATGTGTGCCTACAGAGAGTGAATGTGTGCCTACAGAGAGTGAATGTGTGCCTACAGAGAGTGAATGTGTGCCTACAGAGAGAGTGAATGTGTGCCTACAGAGAGTGAATGTGTGCCTACAGAGAGTGAATGTGTGCCTACAGAGAGTGAATGTGTGCTACAGAGAGTGAATGTGTGCCTACAGAGAGTGAATGTGTCTACAGAGAGTGAATGTGTGCCTACAGAGAGTGAATGTGTGCTACAGAGAGTGAATGTGTGCCTACAGAGAGTGAATGTGTGCCTACAGAGAGTGAATGTGTGCCTACAGAGAGTGAATGTGTGCCTACAGAGAGTGAATGTGTGCCTACAGAGAGTGAATGTGTGCCTACAGAGAGTGAATGTGTGCCTACAGAGAGTGAATGTGTGCCTACAGAGAGTGAATGTGTGCCTACAGAGAGTGAATGTGTGTGTGCCTACAGAGAGTGAATGTGTGCCTACAGAGAGTGAATGTGTGTGTGCTACAGAGAGTGAATGTGTGCCTACAGAGAGTGAATGTGTGCCTACAGAGAGTGAATGTGTGCCTACAGAGAGTGAATGTGTGCCTACAGAGAGAATGTGTGCCTACAGAGAGTGAATGTGTGCCTACAGAGAGTGAATGTGTGCCTACAGAGAGTGAATGTGTGCCTACAGAGAGTGAATGTGTGCCTACAGAGAGTGAATGTGTGCCTACAGAGAGTGAATGTGTGCCTACAGAGAGTGAATGTGTGCCTACAGAGAGTGAATGTGTGCCTACAGAGAGTGAATGTGTGCCTACAGAGAGTGAATGTGTGCCTACAGAGAGAGTGAATGTGTGCCTACAGAGAGTGAATGTGTGTCTACAGAGAGTGAATGTGCCTACAGAGAGTGAATGTGTGCCTACAGAGAGTGAATGTGTGCCTACAGAGAGTGAATGTGTGCCTACAGAGAGTGAATGTGTGCCTACACAGAGAGTGAATGTGTGCCTACAGAGAGTGAATGTGTGCCTACAGAGAGTGAATGTGTGCCTACAGAGAGTGAATGTGTGCCTACAGAGAGTGAATGTGTGCCTACAGAGAGTGAATGTGTGCCTACAGAGAGTGAATGTGTGCCTACAGAGAGTGAATGTGTGCCTACAGAGAGTGAATGTGTGCCTACAGAGAGTGAATGTGTGCCTACAGAGAGTGAATGTGTGCCTACAGAGAGTGAATGTGTGCCTACAGAGAGTGAATGTGTGCCTACAGAGAGTGAATGTGTGCCTACAGAGAGTGAATGTGTGCCTACAGAGAGTGAATGTGTGCCTACAGAGAGTGAATGTGTGCCTACAGAGAGTGAATGTGTGCCTACAGAGAGTGAATGTGTGCCTACAGAGAGTGAATGTGTGCCTACAGAGAGTGAATGTGTGCCTACAGAGAGTGAATGTGTGTCTACAGAGAGTGAATGTGCCTACAGAGAGTGAATGTGTGCCTACAGAGAGTGAATGTGTGCCTACAGAGAGTGAATGTGTGCTACAGAGAGTGAATGTGTGCCTACAGAGAGTGAATGTGTGCCTACAGAGAGTGAATGTGTGCCTACAGAGAGTGAATGTGTGCCTACAGAGAGTGAATGTGTGCCTACAGAGAGTGAATGTGTGCCTACAGAGAGTGAATGTGTGCCTACAGAGAGTGAATGTGTGCCTACAGAGAGTGAATGTGTGCCTACAGAGAGTGAATGTGTGCCTACAGAGAGTGAATGTGTGCCTACAGAGAGTGAATGTGTGCCTACAGAGAGTGAATGTGTGCCTACAGAGAGAGTGAATGTGTGCCTACAGAGAGTGAATGTGTGCCTACAGAGAGTGAATGTGTGCCTACAGAGAGTGAATGTGTGCCTACAGAGAGTGAATGTGTGCCTACAGAGAGTGAATGTGTGCCTACAGAGAGTGAATGTGTGCCTACAGAGAGTGAATGTGTGCCTACAGAGAGTGAATGTGTGCCTACAGAGAGTGAATGTGTGCCTACAGAGAGTGAATGTGTGCCTACAGAGAGTGAATGTGTGCCTACAGAGAGTGAATGTGTGCCTACAGAGAGTGAATGTGTGCCTACAGAGAGTGTGAATGTGTGCTACAGAGAGTGAATGTGTGCCTACAGAGAGTGAATGTGTGCCTACAGAGAGTGAATGTGTGCCTACAGAGAGAGTGAATGTGTGCCTACAGAGAGTGAATGTGTGCCTACAGAGAGTGAATGTGTGCCTACAGAGAGTGAATGTGTGCCTACAGAGAGTGAATGTGTGCCTACAGAGAGTGTGAATGTGTGCCTACAGAGAGTGAATGTGTGTCTACAGAGAGTGAATGTGTGCCTACAGAGAGTGAATGTGTGCCTACAGAGAGTGAATGTGTGTGTGCCTACAGAGAGTGAATGTGTGCTACAGAGAGTGAATGTGTGCCTACAGAGAGTGAATGTGTGCCTACAGAGAGTGAATGTGTGCTACAGAGAGTGAATGTGTGCCTACAGAGAGTGAATGTGTGCCTACAGAGAGTGAATGTGTGCCTACAGAGAGTGAATGTGTGCCTACAGAGAGTGAATGTGTGCCTACAGAGAGTGAATGTGTGCCCTACAGAGAGTGAATGTGTCTACAGAGAGTGAATGTGTGCCTACAGAGAGTGAATGTGTGCCTACAGAGAGTGAATGTGTGCTACAGAGAGAGTGAATGTGTGCCTACAGAGAGTGATGCCTACAGAGAGTGAATGTGTGCCTACAGAGAGTGAATGTGTGCCTACAGAGAGTGAATGTGTGCCTACAGAGAGTGAATGTGTGCCTACAGAGAGAGTGAATGTGTGCCTACAGAGAGTGAATGTGTGCCTACAGAGAGTGAATGTGTGCCTACAGAGAGTGAATGTGTGCCTACAGAGAGTGAATGTGTGCCTACAGAGAGTGAATGTGTGCCTACAGAGAGTGAATGTGTGCCTACAGAGAGTGAATGTGTGCCTACAGAGAGTGAATGTGTGCCTACAGAGAGTGAATGTGTGCCTACAGAGAGTGAATGTGTGCCTACAGAGAGTGAATGTGTGCTACAGAGAGTGAATGTGTGCCTACAGAGAGTGAATGTGCCTACAGAGAGTGAATGTGTGCCTACAGAGAGTGAATGTGTGCCTACAGAGAGTGAATGTGTGCCTACAGAGAGTGAATGTGTGCCTACAGAGAGTGAATGTGTGCCTACAGAGAGTGAATGTGTGCCTACAGAGAGTGAATGTGTGCTACAGAGAGTGAATGTGTGCCTACAGAGAGTGAATGTGTGCCTACAGAGAGTGAATGTGTGCCTACAGAGAGTGAATGTGTGCCTACAGAGAGTGAATGTGTGCCCTACAGAGAGTGAATGTGTGCCTACAGAGAGTGAATGTGTGCCTACAGAGAGTGAATGTGTGCCTACAGAGAGTGAATGTGTGCCTACAGAGAGTGAATGTGTGCCTACAGAGAGTGAATGTGTGCCTACAGAGAGTGAATGTGTGTCTACAGAGAGTGAATGTGTGCCTACAGAGAGTGAATGTGTGCCTACAGAGAGTGAATGTGTGCCTACAGAGAGTGAATGTGTGCCTACAGAGAGAGTGAATGTGTGCCTACAGAGAGTGAATGTGTGCCTACAGAGAGTGAATGTGTGCCTACAGAGAGTGAATGTGTGCCTACAGAGAGTGAATGTGTGCTACAGAGAGTGAATGTGTGCCTACAGAGAGTGAATGTGTGCCTACAGAGAGTGAATGTGTGCCTACAGAGAGTGAATGTGTGCCTACAGAGAGTGAATGTGTGCCTACAGAGAGTGAATGTGTGCCTACAGAGAGTGAATGTGTGCCTACAGAGAGTGAATGTGTGCCTACAGAGAGTGAATGTGTGCCTACAGAGAGTGAATGTGTGCCTACAGAGAGTGAATGTGTGCCTACAGAGAGTGAATGTGTGCCTACAGAGAGTGAATGTGTGCCTACAGAGAGTGAATGTGTGCCTACAGAGAGAGTGAATGTGTGCCTACAGAGAGTGAATGTGTGCCTACAGAGAGTGAATGTGCCTACAGAGAGTGAATGTGTGCCTACAGAGAGTGAATGTGTGCCTACAGAGAGTGAATGTGTGCCTACAGAGAGTGAATGTGTGCCTACAGAGAGTGAATGTGTGCCTACAGAGAGTGAATGTGTGCCTACAGAGAGTGAATGTGTGCCTACAGAGAGTGAATGTGTGCCTACAGAGAGTGAATGTGTGCCTACAGAGAGTGAATGTGTGCCTACAGAGAGTGAATGTGTGCCTACAGAGAGTGAATGTGTGCCTACAGAGAGTGAATGTGTGCCTACAGAGAGTGAATGTGTGCTACAGAGAGTGAATGTGTGCCTACAGAGAGTGAATGTGTGCCTACAGAGAGTGAATGTGTGCCTACAGAGAGAGTGAATGTGTGCCTACAGAGAGTGAATGTGTGCCTACAGAGAGTGAATGTGTGCCTACAGAGAGTGAATGTGTGCCTACAGAGAGTGAATGTGTGCCTACAGAGAGTGAATGTGTGCCTACAGAGAGTGAATGTGTGCCTACAGAGAGTGAATGTGTGCCTACAGAGAGTGAATGTGTGCCTACAGAGAGTGAATGTGTGCCTACAGAGAGTGAATGTGTGCTACAGAGAGTGAATGTGTGCCTACAGAGAGTGAATGTGTGCCTACAGAGAGTGAATGTGTGCCTACAGAGAGTGAATGTGTGCCTACAGAGAGTGAATGTGTGCCTACAGAGAGTGAATGTGTGCCTACAGAGAGTGAATGTGTGCCTACAGAGAGTGAATGTGTGCCTACAGAGAGTGAATGTGTGCCTACAGAGAGTGAATGTGTGCCTACAGAGAGTGAATGTGTGCCTACAGAGAGTGAATGTGTGCCTACAGAGAGTGAATGTGTGCCCTACAGAGAGTGAATGTGTGCCTACAGAGAGTGAATGTGTGCCTACAGAGAGTGAATGTGTGCCTACAGAGAGTGAATGTGTGCCTACAGAGAGAGTGAATGTGTACAGAGAGTGAATGTGTGCCTACAGAGAGTGAATGTGTGCCTACAGAGAGTGAATGTGTGCCTACAGAGAGTGAATGTGTGCCTACAGAGAGAGTGAATGTGTGCCTACAGAGAGTGAATGTGTGTGCCTACAGAGAGTGAATGTGTGCCTACAGAGAGTGAATGTGTGCCTACAGAGAGTGAATGTGTGCCTACAGAGAGAGTGAATGTGTGCCTACAGAGAGTGAATGTGTGCCTACAGAGAGTGAATGTGTGCCTACAGAGAGTGAATGTGTGCCTACAGAGAGTGAATGTGTGCCTACAGAGAGTGAATGTGTGCCTACAGAGAGTGAATGTGTCTACCTAGAGAGTGAATGTGTGCCTACAGAGAGTGAATGTGTGCCTACAGAGAGTGAATGTGTGCCTACAGAGAGTGAATGTGTGCCTACAGAGAGTGAATGTGTGCCTACAGAGAGTGAATGTGTGCCTACAGAGAGTGAATGTGTGTGCCTACAGAGAGTGAATGTGTGCCTACAGAGAGTGAATGTGTGCCTACAGAGAGTGAATGTGTGCCTACAGAGAGTGAATGTGTGCCTACAGAGAGTGATGTGTGCCTACAGAGAGTGAATGTGTGCCTACAGAGAGTGAATGTGTGCCTACAGAGAGTGAATGTGTGTCTACAGAGAGTGAATGTGTGCCTACAGAGAGAGTGAATGTGTGCCTACAGAGAGTGAATGTGTGTCTACAGAGAGTGAATGTGTGCCTACAGAGAGTGAATGTGTGCCTACAGAGAGTGAATGTGTGCCTACAGAGAGTGAATGTGTGCCTACAGAGAGTGAATGTGTGCCTACACAGAGAGTGAATGTGTGCCTACAGAGAGTGAATGTGTGTGCCTACAGAGAGTGAATGTGTGCCTACAGAGAGTGAATGTGTGCCTACAGAGAGTGAATGTGTGCCTACAGAGAGTGAATGTGTGCCTACAGAGAGTGAATGTGTGCCTACAGAGAG
>JAIFZK010000025.1:0-22811 GCA_027481765.1 Tenualosa thibaudeaui | reverse complement strand
GCTAACAATTTGCAGTCCTAAGCTAAATTGGCCCCTATGCTAAATTACAATTTTAAGATAAACTATGTGAACCTAAAAGAAAGAGGAAATAAATAAATATACTTACCAGAGACTTACCTTGGTCTGTGATGCACATACTTACCTGAAAACCTGAAATATAAAAAAGAGAAGTTAAGGCACATAGTATAAAGGGAGGGACAGGGGATGCTCAGTTGATTTGGAGCCCGAGCCTGATGAAGGACAGACTATGTCGAAAGCGTTGTCAACAGGCTACTTGAGACACATTTTGACTAGTCACATTTTAATTTCATTTGATTTATTTTATGGGTGTGGACATGGGGAGGGTGATAGCAATATAAAAACCAATTTATACTGGGGATGTGGGTTCGCGGTGTGGGAGGATGGGTGATGGAGATACTGTCCTTCTGGGGCATGTATGGGAGGTGAACTGGATGGATGCTAAGCGTCTCAGGGGGATTGTGACCGTGGGGGAGGGTTGCCCTGGGGGGGGATAGTGAACCGGTGTAAGGCCAGTGCCAAACCGACCTCAGGTCGGAATGTTTTAACCCTAATTCCAACCCCATCCCTAAACTTAACCCCATCCCTAAACCTAACCCCCAAACACCCATCCTAAACCTAACCCCAAACCCTAGCCTACTACCAGGCCATTCAGCGATAGCAGAATTTTCCCTAAACCTAACCTAAGAAGCTTAACAATAAAACTAAAACTAAAGCTAACTAAGCTAAAAAATAACTAAACAAAACTTACATGGTGAGCAATTTTTGAACCAGAGCTGAGCAACTGTTCAGCTCTTAAACCCACATTTGGGAATGGGAGAAGGAAGAGGAGAGAGTTATCATCTTTGGGTGTTAGCGTGATGGTGTTGGGCAAGGAGAGGGATGGACCGTGCATTTCCTGTGTCGTGCTCGCGTGGCCGTGCTGCATGGGCCATGCATGAATTATATTTTCCGTAACCTTGCATTGGATTGGATTACATGCTGTAAGAAATGAAGTTTAACAAATGATATGCTTTGTCCTACAGTGTTCTTGAGCAAAAGAAGCATTTGACATTTGCCGCGAAATTGTATGGACATGTCGCGTGACATTTTGAGTGTTGACAATGAAAATGTCAAAATGTGGTACAGAAACTCATCTAACATGTAAACCATTCCAATGGACAGTAACTGATCCAAAACATGAAATGTGTGTAAAGAGTTGTGTTACCAGCGTGATCTGACGAGTTTTAGTTCTGCAAACGGTTACCTTGCATTGGATTGGATTACATGCTGTAAGAAATGAAGTTTAACAAATGATATGCTTTGTCCTACAGTGTTCTTGAGCAAAAAGAAGCATTTGACATTTGCCGCGAAATTGTATGGACATGTCGCGTGACATTTTGAGTGTTGACAATGAAAATGTCAAAATGTGGTACAGAAACTCATCTAACATGTAAACCATTCCAATGGACAGTAACTGATCCAAAACATGAAATGTGTGTAAAGAGTTGTGTTACCAGCGTGATCTGACGAGTTTTAGTTCTGCAAACGGTTACCTTGCATTGGATTGGATTACATGCTGTAAGAAATGAAGTTTAACAAATGATATGCTTTGTCCTACAGTGTTCTTGAGCAAAAGAAGCATTTGACATTTGCCGCGAAATTGTATGGACATGTCGCGTGACATTTTGAGTGTTGACAATGAAAATGTCAAAATGTGGTACAGAAACTCATCTAACATGTAAACCATTCCAATGGACAGTAACTGATCCAAAACATGAAATGTGTGTAAAGAGTTGTGTTACCAGCGTGATCTGACGAGTTTTAGTTCTGCAAACGGTTACCTTGCATTGGATTGGATTACATGCTGTAAGAAATGAAGTTTAACAAATGATATGCTTTGTCCTACAGTGTTCTTGAGCAAAAGAAGCATTTGACATTTGCCGCGAAATTGTATGGACATGTCGCGTGACATTTTGAGTGTTGACAATGAAAATGTCAAAATGTGGTACAGAAACTCATCTAACATGTGAACCATTCCAATGGACAGTAACTGATCCAAAACATGAAATGTGTGTAAGAGTTGTGTTACCAGCGTGATCTGACGAGTTTTAGTTCTGCAAACGGTTACCTTGCATTGGATTGGATTACATGCTGTAAGAAATGAAGTTTAACAAATGATATGCTTTGTCCTACAGTGTTCTTGAGCAAAAAGAAGCATTTGACATTTGCCGCGAAATTGTATGGACATGTCGCGTGACATTTTGAGTGTTGACAATGAAAATGTCAAAATGTGGTACAACTAATTTAACATGTAAACCATTCCAATGGACAGTAACTGATCCAAAACATGAAATGTGTGTAAAGAGTTGTGTGTACCAGCGTGATCTGACGAGTTTTAGTTCTGCAAACGGTTACCTTGCATTGGATTGGATTACATGCTGTAAGAAATGAAGTTTAACAAATGATATGCTTTGTCCTACAGTGTTCTTGAGCAAAAGAAGCATTTGACATTTGCCGCGAAATTGTATGGACATGTCGCGTGACATTTTGAGTGTTGACAATGAAAATGTCAAAATGTGGTACAGAAACTCATGTAACATGTAAACCATTCCAATGGACAGTAACTGATCCAAAACATGAAATGTGTGTAAAGACTTGTGTTACCAGCGTGATCTGACGAGTTTTAGTTCTGCAAACGGTTACCTTGCATTGGATTGGATTACATGCTGTAAGAAATGAAGTTTAACAAATGATATGCTTTGTCCTACAGTGTTCTTGAGCAAAAAGAAGCATTTGACATTTGCCGCGAAATTGTATGGACATGTCGCGTGACATTTTGAGTGTTGACAATGAAAATGTCAAAATGTGGTACAGAAACTCATCTAACATGTAAACCATTCCAATGGACAGTAACTGATCCAAAACATGAAATGTGTGTAAAGAGTTGTGTTACCAGCGTGATCTGACGAGTTTTAGTTCTGCAAACGGTTACCTTGCATTGGATTGGATTACATGCTGTAAGAAATGAAAAGAAATGAAGTTTAACAAATGATATGCTTTGTCCTACAGTGTTCTTGAGCAAAAAGAAGCATTTGACATTTGCCGCGAAATTGTATGGACATGTCGCGTGACATTTTGAGTGTTGACAATGAAAATGTCAAAATGTGGTACAGAAACTCATCTAACATGTGTAAACCATTCCAATGGACAGTAACTGATCAAAACATGAAATGTGTGTAAAGAGTTGTGTTACCAGAGTGATCTGACGAGTTTTAGTTCTGCAAACGGTTACCTTGCATTGGATTGGATTACATGCTGTAAGAAATGAAAAGAAATGAAGTTTAACAAATGATATGCTTTGTCCTACAGTGTTCTTGAGCAAAAAGAAGCATTTGACATTTGCCGCGAAATTGTATGGACATGTCGCGCGTGACATTTTGAGTGTTGACAATGAAAATGTCAAAATGTGGGTACAGAGAAACTCATCTAACATGTGTAAACCATTCCAATGGACAGTAACTGATCCCAAAACATGAAATGTGTGTAAAGAGTTGTGTTACCAGCGTGATCTGACGAGTTTTAGTTCTGCAAACGGTTACCTTGCATTGGATTGGATTACATGCTGTAAGAAATCAAAATTTAAAAATGATATGCTTTGTCCTACAGTGTTCTTGAGCAAAGAAGCATTTGACATTTGCGCGATTGTTGTATGGACATGTCGCGTGACATTTTTGAGTGTTGACAATGAAAATGTCAAAAATGTGGTACAGAAACTCATCTAACATGTAAACCATTACAATGGACCGTATCTGATCCATTACATCATATGTGTGTAAAGAGTTGTGATACCAGCGTGATCTGACGAGTTTTAGTTCTGCAAACGGTTACCTTGCATTGGATTGGATTACATGCTGTGTAAGAAATGAAGTTTAACAAATGATATGCTTTGTCCTACAGTGTTCTTGAGCAAAAGAAGCATTTGACATTTGCCCGCGAAATTGTATGGACATGTCGCGCGTGACATTTGAGTGTTGACAATGAAAATGTCAAAATGTGGTACAGAAACTCATCTAACATGTAAACCATTCCAATGGACAGTAACTGATCAAAACATGAAATGTGTGTAAGAGTTGTGTTACCAGCGTGATCTGACGAGTTTTAGTTCTGCAAACGGTTACCTTGCATTGGATTGGATTACATGCTGTAAAGAAATGAAGTTTAACAAATGATATGCTTTTTGTCCTACAGTGTTCTTGAGCAAAAAAAGAAGCATTTGACATTTGCCGAAATTGTATGGACATGTCGCGTGACATTTTGAGTGTTGACAATGAAAATGTCAAAATGTGGTCCAGAAACTCATCTAACATGTAAACCATTCCAATGGACAGTAACTGATCCAAAACATGAAATGTGTGTAAGAGTTGTGTTACCAGCGTGATCTGACGAGTTTAGTTCTGCAAACGGTTACCTTGCATTGGATTGGATTACATGCTGTAAGAAATGAAGTTTAACAAATGATATGCTTTGTCCTACAGTGTTCTTGAGCAAAAAGAAGCATTTGACATTTGCGCGAATTGTATGGACATGTCGCGTGACATTTTGAGTGTTGACAATGAAAATGTCAAAATGTGGTACAGAAACTCATCTAACATGTAAACCCATTCCAATGGACAGTAACTGATCAAAACATGAAATGTGTGTAAGAGTTGTGTTACCAGCGTGATCTGACGAGTTTTAGTTCTGCAAACGGTTACCTTGCATTGGATTGGATTACATGCTGTAAGAAATGAAGTTTAACAAATGATATGCTTTGTCCCTACAGTGTTCTTGAGCAAAAAGAAGCATTTGACATTTGCCGCGATATTGTATGGACATGTCGCGTGTCATTTTGAGTGTTGACAATGAAAATGTCAAAATGTGGTACAGAAACTCATCTAACATGTAAACCATTCCAATGGACAGTAACTGATCCAAAACAGGAAATGTGTGTAACGAGTTGTGTTACCAGCGTGATCTGACGAGTTTTAGTTCTGCAAACGGTTACCTTGCATTGGATTGGATTACATGCTGTAAGAAATGAAGTTTAACAAATGATATGCTTTGTCCTACAGTGTTCTTGAGCAAAAGAAGCATTTGACATTTGCGCGAAATTGTATGGACATGTCGCGTGACATTTTGAGTGTTGACAATGAAAATGTCAAAATGTGGTACAGAAAAACATGTATCATGAAAAACATAACAATTCACAGTAAATGATCCAAAAAAGGAACTGTGTGTAAATAGTTGTGTTACCAGCGTGATCTGACGAGTTTAGTTCTGCAAACGGTTACCTTGCATTGGATTGGATTACATGCTGTAAGAAGAAATGAAGTTTAACAAATGATATGCTTTGTCCTACAGTGTTCTTGAGCAAAAGAAGCATTTGACATTTGCGCGAAATTGTATGGACATGTCGCGTGACATTTTGAGTGTTGACAATGAAAATGTCAAAATGTGGTACAGAGAAACTCATCTAACATGTAAACCATTCCAATGGACAGTAACTGATCCAAAACATGACATGTGTGTAAGAGTTGTGTTACCAGCGTGATCTGACGAGTTTTAGTTCTGCAAACGGTTACCTTGCATTGGATTGGATTACATGCTGTAAGAAATGAAGTTTAACAACTGATATGCTTGGTCCGACAGTGGTCGTGCGGAAACAGAAGCATTTGACATTTGCCGCGAAATTGTATGGACATGGCGCGTGACATTTTGAGTGTTGACAATGAAAATGTCAAAATGTGGTACAGAAACTCATCTAACATGTAAACCCTTCCAATGGACAGTAACTGATCCAAAACATGACATGTGTGTAAGAGTTGTGTTACCAGCGTGATCTGACGAGTTTTAGTTCTGCAAACGGTTACCTTGCATTGGATTGGATTACATGCTGTAAGAAATGAAGTTTAACAAATGATATGCTTTGTCCTACAGTGTTCTTGAGCAAAAAGAAGCATTTGACATTTGCCGCGAAATTGTATGGACATGTCGCGTGACATTTTGAGTGTTGACAATGAAAATGTCAAAATGTGGTACAGAAACTCATCTAACATGTAAACCATTCCAATGGACAGTAACTGATCCAAAACATGAAATGTGTTAAGAGTTGTGTTACCAGCGTGATCTGACGAGTTTTAGTTCTGCAAACGGTTACCTTGCATTGGATTGGATTACATGCTGTAAGAAATGAAGTTTAACAAATGATATGCTTTGTCCTACAGTGTTCTTGAGCAAAAAGAAGCATTTGACATTTGCCGCGAAATTGTATGGACATGTCGCGTGACATTTTGAGTGTTGACAATGAAAATGTCAAAATGTGGTACAGAAACTCATCTAACATGTAAACCATTCCAATGGACAGTAACTGATCCAAAACATGAAATGTGTGTAAAGAGTTGTGTTACCAGCGTGATCTGACGAGTTTTAGTTCTGCAAACGGTTACCTTGCATTGGATTGGATTACATGCTGTAAGAAATGAAGTTTAACAAATTATATGCTTTGTCCTTCAGTGTTCATGAAGAAATAGAAGCATTTGACATTTGCCGCGAAATTGTATGGACATGTCGCGTGACATTTTGAGTGTTGACAATGAAAATGTCAAAATGTGGTACAGAAACTCATCTAACATGTAAACCATTCCAATGGACAGTAACTGATCCAAAACATGAAATGTGTGTAAAGAGTTGTGTTACCAGCGTGATCTGACGAGTTTTAGTTCTGCAAACGGTTACCTTGCATTGGATTGGATTACATGCTGTAAGAAATGAAGTTTAACAAATGATATGCTTTGTCCTACAGTGTTCTTGAGCTAAAAGATGCATTTGACATTTGCCGCGAAATTGTATGGACATGTCGCGTGACATTTTGAGTGTTGACAATGAAAATGTCAAAATGTGGTACAGAAACTCATCTAACATGTAAACCATTCCAATGGACAGTAACTGATCCAAAACATGAAATGTGTGTAAAGAGTTGTGTTACCAGCGTGATCTGACGAGTTTTAGTTCTGCAAACGGTTACCTTGCATTGGATTGGATTACATGCTGTAAGAAATGAAGTTTAACAAATGATATGCTTTGTCCTACAGTGTTCTTGAGCAAAAAGAAGCATTTGACATTTGCCGCGAAATTGTATGGACATGTCGCGTGACATTTTGAGTGTTGACAATGAAAATGTCAAAATGTGGTACAGAAACTCATCTAACATGTAAACCATTCCAATGGACAGTAACTGATCCAAAACATGAAATGTGTGTAAAGAGTTGTGTTACCAGCGTGATCTGACGAGTTTTAGTTCTGCAAACGGTTACCTTGCATTGGATTGGATTACATGCTGTAAGAAATGAAGTTTAACAAATGATATGCTTTGTCCTACAGTGTTCTTGAGCAAAAAGAAGCATTTGACATTTGCCGCGAAATTGTATGGACATGTCGCGTGACATTTTGAGTGTTGACAATGAAAATGTCAAAATGTGGTACAGAAACTCATCTAACATGTAAACCATTCCAATGGACAGTAACTGATCCAAAACATGAAATGTGTGTAAAGAGTTGTGTTACCAGCGTGATCTGACGAGTTTTAGTTCTGCAAACGGTTACCTTGCATTGGATTGGATTACATGCTGTAAGAAATGAAGTTTAACAAATGATATGCTTTGTCCTACAGTGTTCTTGAGCAAAAGGAAGCATTTGACATTTGCCGCGAAATTGTATGGACATGTCGCGTGACATTTTGAGTGTTGACAATGAAAATGTCAAAATGTGGTACAGAAACTCATCTAACATGTAAACCATTCCAATGGACAGTAACTGATCCAAAACATGAAATGTGTGTAAAGAGTTGTGTTACCAGCGTGATCTGACGAGTTTTAGTTCTGCAAACGGTTACCTTGCATTGGATTGGATTACATGCTGTAAGAAATGAAGTTTAACAAATGATATGCTTTGTCCTACAGTGTTCTTGAGCAAAAAAAGAAGCATTTGACATTTGCCGCGAAATTGTATGGACATGTCGCGTGACATTTTGAGTGTTGACAATGAAAATGTCAAAATGTGGTACAGAAACTCATCTAACATGTAAACCATTCCAATGGACAGTAACTGATCCAAAACATGAAATGTGTGTAAAGAGTTGTGTTACCAGCGTGATCTGACGAGTTTTAGTTCTGCAAACGGTTACCTTGCATTGGATTGGATTACATGCTGTAAGAAATGAAGTTTAACAAATGATATGCTTTGTCCTACAGTGTTCTTGAGCAAAAGAAGCATTTGACATTTGCCGCGAAATTGTATGGACATGTCGCGTGACATTTTGAGTGTTGACAATGAAAATGTCAAAATGTGGTACAGAAACTCATCTAACATGTAAACCATTCCAATGGACAGTAACTGATCCAAAACATGAAATGTGTGTAAAGAGTTGTGTTACCAGCGTGATCTGACGAGTTTTAGTTCTGCAAACGGTTACCTTGCATTGGATTGGATTACATGCTGTAAGAAATGAAGTTTAACAAATGATATGCTTTGTCCTACAGTGTTCTTGAGCAAAAAGAAGCATTTGACATTTGCCGCGAATTGTATGGACATGTCGCGTGACATTTTGAGTGTTGACAATGAAAATGTCAAAATGTGGTACAGAAACTCATCTAACATGTAAACCATTCCAATGGACAGTAACTGATCCAAAACATGAAATGTGTGTAAAGAGTTGTGTTACCAGCGTGATCTGACGAGTTTTAGTTCTGCAAACGGTTACCTTGCATTGGATTGGATTACATGCTGTAAGAAATGAAGTTTAACAAATGATATGCTTTGTCCTACAGTGTTCTTGAGCAAAAGAAGCATTTGACATTTGCCGCGAAATTGTATGGACATGTCGCGTGACATTTTGAGTGTTGACAATGAAAATGTCAAAATGTGGTACAGAAACTCATCTAACATGTAAACCATTCCAATGGACAGTAACTGATCCAAAACATGAAATGTGTGTAAAGAGTTGTGTTACCAGCGTGATCTGACGAGTTTTAGTTCTGCAAACGGTTACCTTGCATTGGATTGGATTACATGCTGTAAGAAATGAAGTTTAACAAATGATATGCTTTGTCCTACAGTGTTCTTGAGCAAAAAGAAGCATTTGACATTTGCCGCGAAATTGTATGGACATGTCGCGTGACATTTTGAGTGTTGACAATGAAAATGTCAAAATGTGGTACAGAAACTCATCTAACATGTAAACCATTCCAATGGACAGTAACTGATCCAAAACATGAAATGTGTGTAAAGAGTTGTGTTACCAGCGTGATCTGACGAGTTTTAGTTCTGCAAACGGTTACCTTGCATTGGATTGGATTACATGCTGTAAGAAATGAAGTTTAACAAATGATATGCTTTGTCCTACAGTGTTCTTGAGCAAAAAGAAGCATTTGACATTTGCCGCGAAATTGTATGGACATGTCGCGTGACATTTTGAGTGTTGACAATGAAAATGTCAAAATGTGGTACAGAAACTCATCTAACATGTAAACCATTCCAATGGACAGTAACTGATCCAAAACATGAAATGTGTGTAACAAGTTGTGTTACCAGCGTGATCTGACGAGTTTTAGTTCTGCAAACGGTTACCTTGCATTGGATTGGATTACATGCTGTAAGAAATGAAGTTTAACAAATGATATGCTTTGTCCTACAGTGTTCTTGAGCAAAAAGAAGCATTTGACATTTGCCGCGAAATTGTATGGACATGTCGCGTGACATTTTGAGTGTTGACAATGAAAATGTCAAAATGTGGTACAGAAACTCATCTAACATGTAAACCATTCCAATGGACAGTAACTGATCCAAAACATGAAATGTGTGTAAAGAGTTGTGTTACCAGCGTGATCTGACGAGTTTTAGTTCTGCAAACGGTTACCTTGCATTGGATTGGATTACATGCTGTAAGAAATGAAGTTTAACAAATGATATGCTTTGTCCTACAGTGTTCTTGAGCTTAAAGAAGCATTTGACATTTGCCGCGAAATTGTATGGACATGTCGCGTGACATTTTGAGTGTTGACAATGAAAATGTCAAAATGTGGTACAGAAACTCATCTAACATGTAAACCATTCCAATGGACAGTAACTGATCATAAACATGAAATGTGTGTAAAGAGTTGTGTTACCAGCGTGATCTGACGAGTTTTAGTTCTGCAAACGGTTACCTTGCATTGGATTGGATTACATGCTGTAAGAAATGAAGTTTAACAAATGATATGCTTTGTCCTACAGTGTTCTTGAGGAATCTGTTGCTTTTGACATTTGCCGCGAAATTGTATGGACATGTCGCGTGACATTTTGAGTGTTGACAATGAAAATGTCAAAATGTGGTACAGAAACTCATCTAACATGTAAACCATTCCAATGGACAGTAACTGATCCAAAACATGAAATGTGTGTAAAGAGTTGTGTTACCAGCGTGATCTGACGAGTTTTAGTTCTGCAAACGGTTACCTTGCATTGGATTGGATTACATGCTGTAAGAAATGAAGTTTAACAAATGATATGCTTTGTCCTACAGTGTTCTTGAGCAAAAAGAAGCATTTGACATTTGCCGCGAAATTGTATGGACATGTCGCGTGACATTTTGAGTGTTGACAATGAAAATGTCAAAATGTGGTACAGAAACTCATCTAACATGTAAACCATTCCAATGGACAGTAACTGATCCAAAACATGAAATGTGTGTAAGAGTTGTGTTACCAGCGTGATCTGACGAGTTTTAGTTCTGCAAACGGTTACCTTGCATTGGATTGGATTACATGCTGTAAGAAATGAAGTTTAACAAATGATATGCTTTGTCCTACAGTGTTCTTGAGCAAAAGAAGCATTTGACATTTGCCGCGAAATTGTATGGACATGTCGCGTGACATTTTGAGTGTTGACAATGAAAATGTCAAAATGTGGTACAGAAACTCATCTAACATGTAAACCATTCCAATGGACAGTAACTGATCCAAAACATGAAATGTGTGTAAAGAGTTGTGTTACCAGCGTGATCTGACGAGTTTTAGTTCTGCAAACGGTTACCTTGCATTGGATTGGATTACATGCTGTAAGAAATGAAGTTTAACAAATGATATGCTTTGTCCTACAGTGTTCTTGAGCAAAAAGAAGCATTTGACATTTGCCGCGAAATTGTATGGACATGTCGCGTGACATTTTGAGTGTTGACAATGAAAATGTCAAAATGTGGTACAGAAACTCATCTAACATGTAAACCATTCCAATGGACAGTAACTGATCCAAAACATGAAATGTGTGTAAGAGTTGTGTTACCAGCGTGATCTGACGAGTTTTAGTTCTGCAAACGGTTACCTTGCATTGGATTGGATTACATGCTGTAAGAAATGAAGTTTAACAAATGATATGCTTTGTCCTACAGTGTTCTTGAGCAAAAAGAAGCATTTGACATTTGCCGCGAAATTGTATGGACATGTCGCGTGACATTTTGAGTGTTGACAATGAAAATGTCAAAATGTGGTACAGAAACTCATCTAACATGTAAACCATTCCAATGGACAGTAACTGATCCAAAACATGAAATGTCTTCTAAGAGTTGTGTTTCCACCGTGATCTGACGAGTTTTAGTTCTGCAAACGGTTACTTTGCATTGGATTGGATTACATGCTGTAAGAAATGAAGTTTATCAAATGATATGCTTTGTCCTACAGTGTTCTTGAGCAAAAAGAAGCATTTGACATTTGCCGCGAAATTGTATGGACATGTCGCGTGACATTTTGAGTGTTGACAATGAAAATGTCAAAATGTGGTACAGAAACTCATCTAACATGTAAACCATTCCAATGGACAGTAACTGATCCAAAACATGAAATGTGTGTAAAGAGTTGTGTTACCAGCGTGATCTGACGAGTTTTAGTTCTGCAAACGTTTACCTTGCATTGGATTGGATTACATGCTGTAAGAAATGAAGTTTAACAAATGATATGCTTTGTCCTACAGTGTTCTTGAGCAAAAGAAGCATTTGACATTTGCCGCGAAATTGTATGGACATGTCGCGTGACATTTTGAGTGTTGACAATGAAAATGTCAAAATGTGGTACAGAAACTCATCTAACATGTAAACCATTCCAATGGACAGTAACTGATCCAAAACATGAAATGTGTGTAAAGAGTTGTGTTACCAGCGTGATCTGACGAGTTTTAGTTCTGCAAACGGTTACCTTGCATTGGATTGGATTACATGCTGTAAGAAATGAAGTTTAACAAATGATATGCTTTGTCCTACAGTGTTCTTGAGCAAAAAGAAGCATTTGACATTTGCCGCGAAATTGTATGGACATGTCGCGTGACATTTTGAGTGTTGACAATGAAAATGTCAAAATGTGGTACAGAAACTCATCTAACATGTAAACCATTCCAATGGACAGTAACTGATCCAAAACATGAAATGTGTGTAAGAGTTGTGTTACCAGCGTGATCTGACGAGTTTTAGTTCTGCAAACGGTTACCTTGCATTGGATTGGATTACATGCTGTAAGAAATGAAGTTTAACAAATGATATGCTTTGTCCTACAGTGTTCTTGAGCAAAAAGAAGCATTTGACATTTGCCGCGAAATTGTATGGACATGTCGCGTGACATTTTGAGTGTTGACAATGAAAATGTCAAAATGTGGTACAGAAACTCATCTAACATGTAAACCATTCCAATGGACAGTAACTGATCCAAAACATGAAATGTGTGTAAGAGTTGTGTTACCAGCGTGATCTGACGAGTTTTAGTTCTGCAAACGGTTACCTTGCATTGGATTGGATTACATGCTGTAAGAAATGAAGTTTAACAAATGATATGCTTTGTCCTACAGTGTTCTTGAGCAAAAGAAGCATTTGACATTTGCCGCGAAATTGTATGGACATGTCGCGTGACATTTTGAGTGTTGACAATGAAAATGTCAAAATGTGGTACAGAAACTCATCTAACATGTAAACCATTCCAATGGACAGTAACTGATCCAAAACATGAAATGTGTGTAAGAGTTGTGTTACCAGCGTGATCTGACGAGTTTTAGTTCTGCAAACGGTTACCTTGCATTGGATTGGATTACATGCTGTAAGAAATGAAGTTTAACAAATGATATGCTTTGTCCTAGAGTGTTCTTGTGCAGATCGACGCATTTGACATTTGCCGCGAAATTGTATGGACATGTCGCGTGACATTTTGAGTGTTGACAATGAAAATGTCAAAATGTGGTACAGAAACTCATCTAACATGTAAACCATTCCAATGGACAGTAACTGATCCAAAACATGAAATGTGTGTAAAGAGTTGTGTTACCAGCGTGATCTGACGAGTTTTAGTTCTGCAAACGGTTACCTTGCATTGGATTGGATTACATGCTGTAAGAAATGAAGTTTAACAAATGATATGCTTTGTCCTACAGTGTTCTTGAGCAAAAGAAGCATTTGACATTTGCCGCGAAATTGTATGGACATGTCGCGTGACATTTTGAGTGTTGACAATGAAAATGTCAAAATGTGGTACAGAAACTCATCTAACATGTAAACCATTCCAATGGACAGTAACTGATCCAAAACATGAAATGTGTGTAAAGAGTTGTGTTACCAGCGTGATCTGACGAGTTTTAGTTCTGCAAACGGTTACCTTGCATTGGATTGGATTACATGCTGTAAGAAATGAAGTTTAACAAATGATATGCTTTGTCCTACAGTGTTCTTGAGCAAAAGAAGCATTTGACATTTGCCGCGAAATTGTATGGACATGTCGCGTGACATTTTGAGTGTTGACAATGAAAATGTCAAAATGTGGTACAGAAACTCATCTAACATGTAAACCATTCCAATGGACAGTAACTGATCCAAAACATGAAATGTGTGTAAGAGTTGTGTTACCAGCGTGATCTGACGAGTTTAGTTCTGCAAACGGTTACCTTGCATTGGATTGGATTACATGCTGTAAGAAATGAAGTTTAACAAATGATATGCTTTGTCCTACAGTGTTCTTGAGCAAAAAGAAGCATTTGACATTTGCCGCGAAATTGTATGGACATGTCGCGTGACATTTTGAGTGTTGACAATGAAAATGTCAAAATGTGGTACAGAAACTCATCTAACATGTAAACCATTCCAATGGACAGTAACTGATCCAAAACATGAAATGTGTGTAAAGAGTTGTGTTACCAGCGTGATCTGACGAGTTTTAGTTCTGCAAACGGTTACCTTGCATTGGATTGGATTACATGCTGTAAGAAATGAAGTTTAACAAATGATATGCTTTGTCCTACAGTGTTCTTGAGCAAAAAGAAGCATTTGACATTTGCCGCGAAATTGTATGGACATGTCGCGTGACATTTTGAGTGTTGACAATGAAAATGTCAAAATGTGGTACAGAAACTCATCTAACATGTAAACCATTCCAATGGACAGTAACTGATCCAAAACATGAAATGTGTGTAAGAGGTTGTGTGACCAGATTGATCTGACGAGTTTTAGTTCTGCAAACGGTTACCTTGCATTGGATTGGATTACATGCTGTAAGAAATGAAGTTTAACAAATGATATGCTTTGTCCTACAGTGTTCTTGAGCAAAAGAAGCATTTGACATTTGCCGCGAAATTGTATGGACATGTCGCGTGACATTTTGAGTGTTGACAATGAAAATGTCAAAATGTGGTACAGAAACTCATCTAACATGTAAACCATTCCAATGGACAGTAACTGATCCAAAACATGAAATGTGTGTAAAGAGTTGTGTTACCAGCGTGATCTGACGAGTTTTAGTTCTGCAAACGGTTACCTTGCATTGGATTGGATTACATGCTGTAAGAAATGAAGTTTAACAAATGATATGCTTTGTCCTACAGTGTTCTTGAGCAAAAAGAAGCATTTGACATTTGCCGCGAAATTGTATGGACATGTCGCGTGACATTTTGAGTGTTGACAATGAAAATGTCAAAATGTGGTACAGAAACTCATCTAACATGTAAACCATTCCAATGGACAGTAACTGATCCAAAACATGAAATGTGTGTAAAGAGTTGTGTTACCAGCGTGATCTGACGAGTTTTAGTTCTGCAAACGGTTACCTTGCATTGGATTGGATTACATGCTGTAAGAAATGAAGTTTAACAAATGATATGCTTTGTCCTACAGTGTTCTTGAGCAAAAAGAAGCATTTGACATGTGCCGCGAAATTGTATGGACATGTCGCGTGACATTTTGAGTGTTGACAATGAAAATGTCAAAATGTGGTACAGAAACTCATCTAACATGTAAACCATTCCAATGGACAGTAACTGATCCAAAACATGAAATGTGTTTATAGAGTTGTGTTACCAGCGTGATCTGACGAGTTTTAGTTCTGCAAACGGTTACCTTGCATTGGATTGGATTACATGCTGTAAGAAATGAAGTTTAACAAATGATATGCTTTGTCCTACAGTGTTCTTGAGCAAAAAGAAGCATTTGACATTTGCCGCGAAATTGTATGGACATGTCGCGTGACATTTTGAGTGTTGACAATGAAAATGTCAAAATGTGGTACAGAAACTCATCTAACATGTAAACCATTCCAATGGACAGTAACTGATCCAAAACATGAAATGTGTGTAAAGAGTTGTGTTACCAGCGTGATCTGACGAGTTTTAGTTCTGCAAACGGTTACCTTGCATTGGATTGGATTACATGCTGTAAGAAATGAAGTTTAACAAATGATATGCTTTGTCCTACAGTGTTCTTGAGCGCAAGGTAGAATTTGACATTTGCCGCGTAATTGTATGGACATGTCGCGTGACATTTTGAGTGTTGACAATGAAAATGTCAAAATGTGGTACAGAAACTCATCTAACATGTAAACCATTCCAATGGACAGTAACTGATCCAAAACATGAAATGTGTGTAAAGAGTTGTGTTACCAGCGTGATCTGACGAGTTTTAGTTCTGCAAACGGTTACCTTGCATTGGATTGGATTACATGCTGTAAGAAATGAAGTTTAACAAATGATATGCTTTGTCCTACAGTGTTCTTGAGCAAAAAGAAGCATTTGACATTTGCCGCGAAATTGTATGGACATGTCGCGTGACATTTTGAGTGTTGACAATGAAAATGTCAAAATGTGGTACAGAAACTCATCTAACATGTAAACCATTCCAATGGACAGTAACTGATCCAAAACATGAAATGTTTGTTAAGAGTTGTGTTACCAGCGTGATCTGTAGAGATTTAGTTCTGCAAACGGTTACCTTGCATTGGATTGGATTACATGCTGTAAGAAATGAAGTTTAACAAATGATATGCTTTGTCCTACAGTGTTCTTGTGCTAATAGATGAATTTGACATTTGCCGCGAAATTGTATGGACATGTCGCGTGACATTTTGAGTGTTGACAATGAAAATGTCAAAATGTGGTACAGAAACTCATCTAACATGTAAACCATTCCAATGGACAGTAACTGATCCAAAACATGAAATGTGTGTAAAGAGTTGTGTTACCAGCGTGATCTGACGAGTTTTAGTTCTGCAAACGGTTACCTTGCATTGGATTGGATTACATGCTGTAAGAAATGAAGTTTAACAAATGATATGCTTTGTCCTACAGTGTTCTTGAGCAAAAAGAAGCATTTGACATTTGCCGCGCAATTGTATGGACATGTCGCGTGACATTTTGAGTGTTGACAATGAAAATGTCAAAATGTGGTACAGAAACTCATCTAACATGTAAACCATTCCAATGGACAGTAACTGATCCAAAACATGAAATGTGTGTAAAGAGTTGTGTTACCAGCGTGATCTGACGAGTTTTAGTTCTGCAAACGGTTACCTTGCATTGGATTGGATTACATGCTGTAAGAAATGAAGTTTAACAAATGATATGCTTTGTCCTACAGTGTTCTTGAGCAAAAAGAAGCATTTGACATTTGCCGCGCAATTGTATGGACATGTCGCGTGACATTTTGAGTGTTGACAATGAAAATGTCAAAATGTGGTACAGAAACTCATCTAACATGTAAACCATTCCAATGGACAGTAACTGATCCAAAACATGAAATGTGTGTAAGAGTTGTGTTACCAGCGTGATCTGACGAGTTTTAGTTCTGCAAACGGTTACCTTGCATTGGATTGGATTACATGCTGTAAGAAATGAAGTTTAACAAATGATATGCTTTGTCCTACAGTGTTCTTGAGCAAAAAGAAGCATTTGACATTTGCCGCGCAATTGTATGGACATGTCGCGTGACATTTTGAGTGTTGACAATGAAAATGTCAAAATGTGGTACAGAAACTCATCTAACATGTAAACCATTCCAATGGACAGTAACTGATCCAAAACATGAAATGTGTGTAAAGAGTTGTGTTACCAGCGTGATCTGACGAGTTTTAGTTCTGCAAACGGTTACCTTGCATTGGATTGGATTACATGCTGTAAGAAATGAAGTTTAACAAATGATATGCTTTGTCCTACAGTGTTCTTGAGCAAAAAGAAGCATTTGACATTTGCCGCGAAATTGTATGGACATGTCGCGTGACATTTTGAGTGTTGACAATGAAAATGTCAAAATGTGGTACAGAAACTCATCTAACATGTAAACCATTCCAATGGACAGTAACTGATCCAAAACATGAAATGTGTGTAAAGAGTTGTGTTACCAGCGTGATCTGACGAGTTTTAGTTCTGCAAACGGTTACCTTGCATTGGATTGGATTACATGCTGTAAGAAATGAAGTTTAACAAATGATATGCTTTGTCCTACAGTGTTCTTGAGCAAAAAGAAGCATTTGACATTTGCCGCGAAATTGTATGGACATGTCGCGTGACATTTTGAGTGTTGACAATGAAAATGTCAAAATGTGGTACAGAAACTCATCTAACATGTAAACCATTCCAATGGACAGTAACTGATCCAAAACATGAAATGTGTGTAAAGAGTTGTGTTACCAGCGTGATCTGACGAGTTTTAGTTCTGCAAGCGGTTACCTTGCATTGGATTGGATTACATGCTGTAAGAAATGAAGTTTAACAAATGATATGCTTTGTCCTACAGTGTTCTTGAGCAAAAAGAAGCATTTGACATTTGCCGCGAAATTGTATGGACATGTCGCGTGACATTTTGAGTGTTGACAATGAAAATGTCAAAATGTGGTACAGAAACTCATCTAACATGTAAACCATTCCAATGGACAGTAACTGATCCAAAACATGAAATGTGTGTAAAGAGTTGTGTTACCAGCGTGATCTGACGAGTTTTAGTTCTGCAAACGGTTACCTTGCATTGGATTGGATTACATGCTGTAAGAAATGAAGTTTAACAAATGATATGCTTTGTCCTACAGTGTTCTTGAGGAAAAAGAAGCATTTGACATTTGCCGCGCAATTGTATGGACATGTCGCGTGACATTTTGAGTGTTGACAATGAAAATGTCAAAATGTGGTACAGAAACTCATCTAACATGTAAACCATTCCAATGGACAGTAACTGATCCAAAACATGAAATGTGTGTAAAGAGTTGTGTTACCAGCGTGATCTGACGAGTTTTAGTTCTGCAAACGGTTACCTTGCATTGGATTGGATTACATGCTGTAAGAAATGAAGTTTAACAAATGATATGCTTTGTCCTACAGTGTTCTTGAGCAAAAAGAAGCATTTGACATTTGCCGCGAAATTGTATGGACATGTCGCGTGACATTTTGAGTGTTGACAATGAAAATGTCAAAATGTGGTACAGAAACTCATCTAACATGTAAACCATTCCAATGGACAGTAACTGATCCAAAACATGAAATGTGTGTAAAGAGTTGTGTTACCAGCGTGATCTGACGAGTTTTAGTTCTGCAAACGGTTACCTTGCATTGGATTGGATTACATGCTGTAAGAAATGAAGTTTAACAAATGATATGCTTTGTCCTACAGTGTTCTTGAGCAAAAAGAAGCATTTGACATTTGCCGCGAAATTGTATGGACATGTCGCGTGACATTTTGAGTGTTGACAATGAAAATGTCAAAATGTGGTACAGAAACTCATCTAACATGTAAACCATTCCAATGGACAGTAACTGATCCAAAACATGAAATGTGTGTAAAGAGTTGTGTTACCAGCGTGATCTGACGAGTTTTAGTTCTGCAAACGGTTACCTTGCATTGGATTGGATTACATGCTGTAAGAAATGAAGTTTAACAAATGATATGCTTTGTCCTACAGTGTTCTTGAGCAAAAAGAAGCATTTGACATTTGCCGCGAATTGTATGGACATGTCGCGTGACATTTTGAGTGTTGACAATGAAAATGTCAAAATGTGGTACAGAAACTCATCTAACATGTAAACCATTCCAATGGACAGTAACTGATCCAAAACATGAAATGTGTGTAAAGAGTTGTGTTACCAGCGTGATCTGACGAGTTTTAGTTCTGCAAACGGTTACCTTGCATTGGATTGGATTACATGCTGTAAGAAATGAAGTTTAACAAATGATATGCTTTGTCCTACAGTGTTCTTGAGCCAAAAGAAGCATTTGACATTTGCCGCGAAATTGTATGGACATGTCGCGTGACATTTTGAGTGTTGACAATGAAAATGTCAAAATGTGGTACAGAAACTCATCTAACATGTAAACCATTCCAATGGACAGTAACTGATCCAAAACATGAAATGTGTGTAAGGAGTTGTGTTACCAGCGTGATCTGACGAGTTTTAGTTCTGCAAACGGTTACCTTGCATTGGATTGGATTACATGCTGTAAGAAATGAAGTTTAACAAATGATATGCTTTGTCCTACAGTGTTCTTGAGCAAAAAGAAGCATTTGACATTTGCCGCGCAATTGTATGGACATGTCGCGTGACATTTTGAGTGTTGACAATGAAAATGTCAAAATGTGGTACAGAAACTCATCTAACATGTAAACCATTCCAATGGACAGTAACTGATCCAAAACATGAAATGTGTGTAAAGAGTTGTGTTACCAGCGTGATCTGACGAGTTTTAGTTCTGCAAACGGTTACCTTGCATTGGATTGGATTACATGCTGTAAGAAATGAAGTTTAACAAATGATATGCTTTGTCCTACAGTGTTCTTGAGCAAAAGAAGCATTTGACATTTGCCGCGAAATTGTATGGACATGTCGCGTGACATTTTGAGTGTTGACAATGAAAATGTCAAAATGTGGTACAGAAACTCATCTAACATGTAAACCATTCCAATGGACAGTAACTGATCCAAAACATGAAATGTGTGTAAAGAGTTGTGTTACCAGCGTGATCTGACGAGTTTTAGTTCTGCAAACGGTTACCTTGCATTGGATTGGATTACATGCTGTAAGAAATGAAGTTTAACAAATGATATGCTTTGTCCTACAGTGTTCTTGAGCAAATAGAAGCATTTGACATTTGCCGCGAAATTGTAGGGACATGTCGCGTGACATTTTGAGTGTTGACAATGAAAATGTCAAAATGTGGTACAGAAACTCATCTAACATGTAAACCATTCCAATGGACAGTAACTGATCCAAAACATGAAATGTGTGTAAAGAGTTGTGTTACCAGCGTGATCTGACGAGTTTTAGTTCTGCAAACGGTTACCTTGCATTGGATTGGATTACATGCTGTAAGAAATGAAGTTTAACAAATGATATGCTTTGTCCTACAGTGTTCTTGAGCAAAAGAAGCATTTGACATTTGCCGCGAAATTGTATGGACATGTCGCGTGACATTTTGAGTGTTGACAATGAAAATGTCAAAATGTGGTACAGAAACTCATCTAACATGTAAACCATTCCAATGGACAGTAACTGATCCAAAACATGAAATGTGTGTAAAGAGTTGTGTTACCAGCGTGATCTGACGAGTTTTAGTTCTGCAAACGGTTACCTTGCATTGGATTGGATTACATGCTGTAAGAAATGAAGTTTAACAAATGATATGCTTTGTCCTACAGTGTTCTTGAGCAAAAGAAGCATTTGACATTTGCCGCGAAATTGTATGGACATGTCGCGTGACATTTTGAGTGTTGACAATGAAAATGTCAAAATGTGGTACAGAAACTCATCTAACATGTAAACCATTCCAATGGACAGTAACTGATCCAAAACATGAAATGTGTGTAAAGAGTTGTGTTACCAGCGTGATCTGACGAGTTTTAGTTCTGCAAACGGTTACCTTGCATTGGATTGGATTACATGCTGTAAGAAATGAAGTTTAACAAATGATATGCTTTGTCCTACAGTGTTCTTGAGCAAAAAGAAGCATTTGACATTTGCCGCGAAATTGTATGGACATGTCGCGTGACATTTTGAGTGTTGACAATGAAAATGTCAAAATGTGGTACAGAAACTCATCTAACATGTAAACCATTCCAATGGACAGTAACTGATCCAAAACATGAAATGTGTGTAAAGAGTTGTGTTACCAGCGTGATCTGACGAGTTTTAGTTCTGCAAACGGTTACCTTGCATTGGATTGGATTACATGCTGTAAGAAATGAAGTTTAACAAATGATATGCTTTGTCCTACAGTGTTCTTGAGCAAAAGAAGCATTTGACATTTGCCGCGAATTGTATGGACATGTCGCGTGACATTTTGAGTGTTGACAATGAAAATGTCAAAATGTGGTACAGAAACTCATCTAACATGTAAACCATTCCAATGGACAGTAACTGATCCAAAACATGAAATGTGTGTAAAGAGTTGTGTTACCAGCGTGATCTGACGAGTTTTAGTTCTGCAAACGGTTACCTTGCATTGGATTGGATTACATGCTGTAAGAAATGAAGTTTAACAAATGATATGCTTTGTCCTACAGTGTTCTTGAGCAAAAAGAAGCATTTGACATTTGCCGCGAAATTGTATGGACATGTCGCGTGACATTTTGAGTGTTGACAATGAAAATGTCAAAATGTGGTACAGAAACTCATCTAACATGTAAACCATTCCAATGGACAGTAACTGATCCAAAACATGAAATGTGTGTAAAGAGTTGTGTTACCAGCGTGATCTGACGAGTTTTAGTTCTGCAAACGGTTACCTTGCATTGGATTGGATTACATGCTGTAAGAAATGAAGTTTAACAAATGATATGCTTTGTCCTACAGTGTTCTTGAGCAAAAAGAAGCATTTGACATTTGCCGCGAAATTGTATGGACATGTCGCGTGACATTTTGAGTGTTGACAATGAAAATGTCAAAATGTGGTACAGAAACTCATCTAACATGTAAACCATTCCAATGGACAGTAACTGATCCAAAACATGAAATGTGTGTAAAGAGTTGTGTTACCAGCGTGATCTGACGAGTTTTAGTTCTGCAAACGGTTACCTTGCATTGGATTGGATTACATGCTGTAAGAAATGAAGTTTAACAAATGATATGCTTTGTCCTACAGTGTTCTTGAGCAAAAAGAAGCATTTGACATTTGCCGCGCAATTGTATGGACATGTCGCGTGACATTTTGAGTGTTGACAATGAAAATGTCAAAATGTGGTACAGAAACTCATCTAACATGTAAACCATTCCAATGGACAGTAACTGATCCAAAACATGAAATGTGTGTAAAGAGTTGTGTTACCAGCGTGATCTGACGAGTTTTAGTTCTGCAAACGGTTACCTTGCATTGGATTGGATTACATGCTGTAAGAAATGAAGTTTAACAAATGATATGCTTTGTCCTACAGTGTTCTTGAGCAAAAAAGCATTTGACATTTGCATTTGACATTGTATGCCGACATGTATGGTGACATTTTGTCGCGTGACATTTTGAGTGTTGACAG